>JAWQUT010000263.1:151263-165351 GCA_033807755.1 Ellobium chinense
TTTCTTCCCATTAAAAGATTGGGCAAAAGAAGTACTTTAACCTCCAAGGAAGAAATTTCCCGAAATCACAGCGGTATTTGTCGAATGACACAAAATGTTAATAGGGCCAAAAGAAGAAATAATAATAGGTTCCAAAGACCAACATAGTTCAGAGTTACGCCTCATCCGTGATGTTCTTCGTCTAAATATGAAGATGCCGATGCTTTTGACACTGTTGGCTATATAAGATTTTGTACCTCCATTAATTTATCAAGGGGTCCCATGCCGAAAAAGCAAAAAAAAGCAAAAAAACCTCTTCATTATACTGGTCAGTTCTTCTTCCAGATTTTGACACCGAGAAAAATGCCCCGAGACCAATCTGATTTTGAGAACTTTGGCAGTGAATCAGGCTATCTAATATTTTAGGCCTTGTCTCACAGTAGCCAGGACAACATTACCCATGTAAGAACAAACATGCAGTTTCTACGTAAGTGTTAAAACCTTATCTTTTCTGAATCTGCAAAAGTATTTGCACCTATGTATGTCTTTGAAATTCAGATATTTAATCCCTCCCCTCCCCCCCTTTCCAAGGGTCATTTTTTGCTTTATTTTTAAAGGAAGATTTATAATTGCATACTCCTATGCCATGTACTACAGGCATCTTCATATCTGTAGGAATTTTTTTTTTTAATTTGGAAATCTCCGAAGAGGGCAACAGCTCTAAGAAACTGTATAAGTAATGCTGCCAAATAACAAACCGAACAAAAAATACATAATACGTAAATTACATGATGTTCTTTATCTAGAGTTTTTGGGTTTTTTTTTATTGGTTAGTTTGGTTTGTGATGCCAATACAGTACCCTGCTATGATTGTGTCTGTCTTAAATATTTCTTTTGGATTGTCTTGAAGTTTCCTTAATTGGACACCTGGTACTAGAAGACTATAGATGCCATCAAATAATCAACCAACCTAAAAAGAACCCCAGCCCTCTTATAGACCTATTAAGTGCCCAGACAGACAGAACTCGTCATCAAGTGCATACAGCGTTGTTTTTTTAGTCATCCATGGAAGTGGACTCGCTAGAGAAGTCAAGTGTTTACGATTGCTCTATTTGCTTTCTGAGATGTTTCATCTGCTGCGCAGTTTTGTTGCAAGAGAGAAAAGAGAAGGAACTAAATTCTGACTCATGCATAACAATACTTTTGAGCTAGATGTATCCATCAGATTCCTTCGTCCTTCCTTGTTAGTTCTATCAACCTCGCTACCCCTCTTCTTCCCTCAACTTCCCTCCCACTCCCCCACAATCTCTCTCCACCCCTACCCCCAATCCCCACCACCACCCGTCCAAACAAAAAAAAAATCCTGTTCCGTTCTAAGTATGGAGATCTACGTCGTAACTTCCTATCGTTTTTCTCTGAATCAGTCAGTAGATCTAAAAACGGCAAACGGAGAGTATCTTTGCTTGCCGGAATCCCCAGACCCCTGCAGTGCATGGATTTGATAAATCTACCACAACATCCGTGTTCTCTAATTCTGAAGCCCAATGCATGAAACTGATAACCCACTGATATAGAGAACTGACTCGTAAAAGATATCTGAGCTATCAATCTCTGTCTCAACCGGCAGGATTGAGATTCCGTGCTTGGAAGTTTTATATTCCTAAACATTATTTGGAGCACCTGTATGCATAATCTTTGCGTTAGTTAACGCACTACGGTAACCACGGGAAACTCTCAAAACATTAGTAGTGTTCACAATTAGTTAACGCAGTGCGTTTTTAACGTATGGACTATGCATAGGGTCACAAAGCTTTCTTGAGTTTGTAAGCTGATTCTGCAGTATCAAGTGTGTGTGGCCCTAGAGTAGAATCATTTATGAAAACGCTCAGCTTGTTGTTTTGTTGGGTTGTTTTGTTTTTGTATCATTGTCATCAACTAGACCTGCATTAGCTTAATAAAGGAAACTGTAGTCATGCTGAGAGAACAAGATTAAGAGATGTGGAAATATCACCCAACTAGTGCCAGAAGAGGGCGGGGGTGGGGGCGGGGGAGTTGGGGCTGCGGATAGTACCTTTTTTTTAGTACAGGCAGTCAAAACTATGTTCAAAGGATCGTTGCGAAGTAGGATACGACCAGATGATGATTGATGACAAGTACCACCAGTAGGCAGACTGTACTAGGGGCTTAGAATGACTGCTGAGCAGTTATGAAAGTGTCCAGTTTGCACTGGTGTTATTTTTTTATACAAACTCCAAGATACCAAGATAGTTATGGTTTTTTCTTTTTTTGTAATGCAACGATAATTCCCTATTTTATACAGAAGGCTTATTAGTTATAGCTAGCAGGTCAAAGCTCATGTTACGCTGTAATTTTAGTAGATCTAAAGAAGCCTTGATCGTTGTGGGAGTTATAATAACATTTGGCTACTTCACTGGCTCAAAGATCACGATATTATTGTTGTTGTTGTTCATGACGACCATCGTCTGTTTGTTAGAAAATCTATCATTTAAACATGATAGACTTTTTGGTGGAGGTGGTGGTGGTGGTGTTGCTGTTGCTGCTGTTGCCGCTGCTGCTGCTGCTGTCGCTGCTGCTAATGATGATGCTCGTGCTGGTGGTCGCCCTTTTAGACAGGTGGATTTTGACAGGATCATGCGGTTGGTAATCATGTTAAATAAAATAAAACCGTTTCCTTCATGGTCTTCAACTTAAAATACCCAGGTCGCAAGCTTGGGTCGCGATACAGCATTTTAAAATGGCAAACTCAAACTGTAAAAGCCTGCATCATTTCATTCACTGATTATGCCGATTACCTGTCCCTTATTACGTCCTCGTAGACCTTCTATCCTAGTATAGCCCTCGCAGATAGGTATCATCAAGAACTCGGTTATATCAAGGCCAATATTGTGGCATTGTAAGCCCGTTGTCCTATGACCTGATCAGATTCCCGGATGTTGCTTGGCAAGGTTAAGAGGGAGACTTGGTAGAAATGACGCAATTCAGATTTTTTCTTGGAGACATTTTCTCATTCTAGATTCTCAGATAGCATTGTTACTTTGTAAGTGGATCTTGTAATGGACCCGGAGTGGGGTTTAAGCGTTGCATTCCGCCGCTATTTACCGGTTCTAAAAGGGAAATCGTTTTGGTGTTTGTTGTTGTTGTTGTTGCTGTTGTCGTTGTTGTTGTTGTTGTTGTTGTTGTTGTTGTTGTTGTTGTTGTTGTTGTTGTTGTTTTTCGAGGGGCTAGGGATGGTGGGTCGTCAGAATAGTGTTTTTTTTCTGTTTATGTTGTTTAATTACTTGTACTTAACTGACCCAGCAGCTGTTCTGCTTATCTTTGCTGTTGTCGATGTTATCCCTACTATTATCATTGCTAATGAATCTTGATGGTGGTGGTGGTGCTGTTGCTGCTGCTGCTGATGATGATGATGATGATGATGATGATGATGCTCGTGCTGGTGATGGTAGTGGTAGTGATGGTAAGGACTGGGCTGCTGCTGATGGTGATGAAATAGTGAGGATGGTAGTGGTAGCAGTGTTGTGGCGACAATGGCTCCAAAGTTTTCATCGAAAGTATTATGGTGGCACTGTTGTATGTAGCTGATGTCAGGGACCTTCTCCACTCTCTCTCCAATGCTGGATGTTCTTTGTATCCAATATGTATATTTTAATTGAAAGGGGTATCTTGAGCAACGGTACTATCAGTGAATTCAACATATCAGCCCTACCATAATCGTCGGAACCATCATCACCATCATCATCATTATTGTCAGTCATTAGGCCTTTTTTACTTAACAGTATTACCACATTATCCTGCTAGTCTTTCAGGTGCTACAGCATTCCAAAAGTGTCCCCATTCTCCCTCCTCCTTTCTTCACCCGTCTCCAAAGTACTCTTTACAAACAGGTTCGTTTCAATGAACCATCTGGAGCCGGAGCCCCAGTGCTGGTTATTGCTGCCAGGAAGAACTTCACTCCAGCAACGTCTGCGATGACATTAATGGTACCAGGGTCTAGCGGGGTTCTGCTCAGGTTCCTGGATTTCATCCATGTCACCAAGAAAAGGAAGATGACCTGCGACTCATGAACAGTGGCTGGTTTATGCCATCAACTGCCCCGATTCTTACCCTGAAGATGTCACCTCCAGCTACACAGCAGACGCGGTTCCCAAACTCGACACTCAGCGCCACAATTTTCAACGAAAGTGGACTTAGTGCCTTTTGGAAAAACGCACTTCACTTATGGCAGGCTGGCTGAGAGAATATTATTGAATAGGCCGACTGTGAATTCGAATCGCTTATTCATGTAACGGGTCATTTTCCTCAAATATAATGAACGGTAACTCAGTAACCAACTCTGGGCGAAAAGGCCTTCGGGCAATTTTCTGTCCTTTGGCTTTGTAAATCTAAGAACCAATTATGAACATACTGTTAAATGCAGAGGTTTGTGCTTGCAAAGAAAAACAGTGATGCCAATTTAACAATTATTTTCAAGAACGTCTTGAAATTAACAAAGATAAAGAACAGAATATCCCTTGCGCAAATTACCGTTGTCAATCGGTAGTCGCATTTATTGCTCTTACGCATACTAATTTCAAAAGGCTTATCTACATTTCTCCGCCAGATGTAAGGTAGGAAGTTTCGCATGATCGGGCTCAGTATCTCTAGGAATCCTAAGATTGAATTTGTTGCATGGTCTTATGAAACAGATGTGCTGTTGATATTTAAAATTACACTGGGCATAGAGTGAAGTATATGAATATTTGGAGCGCCACGTGGCGGATTCAAGGTAGTTCATTTCAGATAGATGACCCATTGTTAAGAAATATTGTGAAACTGTCATGCAAAGCGAATCAAATGTGCCTCTGGACAATAATATCATCTTATCTTATCTTATCTTATCTTATCTTATCTTATCTTACACAAAATTATTTTTCGTAAATGTCTACCGATCCTATTATTTTGTTTGGTCTCTTGATCTGCATGCTACCTTGTGCCAGTCTGAACAGTTTTATAATCATGAAAACTTGTTTACGATGATACCAGTATTGCACATGAAGACAAATTATCTTGTGATTTAGAACTGCGCAGGCTGTACTTTTAAACGGAGGAGGAAGGAAAAAATGCTAGGATTTACCATCATTGTTAAGGAGGCCCGGTCTAATCGAGCAGGAATGTGTAGCAATACAGACAAGTCTTAAAGTGGCATTATTCTATCTGTGAAGTTTATAATGGGATCGTGTTTCGTCTGGAGAGAGAAGGATTATCTCTAATAATAAGATTGGAAAGGGGCGTGGCACGTCACATTTATCACGGGTAAACGAAAAACGGCAGTCTGTCAAATTCTGCAAATATAAAAAGTGTCACCGATACTTCAGTAGGCGAAGTTTCACTGCCAGTACTTGTAATTATTCTCCGGGCAAGAAAAAAATTATATGGTAACATGAACTCCATCTGTTCAGTGTCTTTGATCCGGCTAGTTTTATGTTTCGAAGCACGTGGTTTTAAATTCAGGAGTGGAAAGTAGATCAAAGTCCCGTTTTCATTTGGCCGACTATTCAGTATTAATCTTAACTGTTAAAGCTTTGTACCAAACTAGGTAAACTCGCAAGGTGTCGCAAAGAGAGATTCTGTATTCTACATTCGCTTAGGTTTTTTTTAACTTTTTTCCTTTTCTTTTTTTTTTCTTTTTGAGGTTTTGAGAAAACCCGCGTTCAGAACTTCTTTCCCAATGTAAATTAATTTAAATGAGGTAGATGCCTTACTTTAAAAAGTCGGAATACAATAACAGAACAAAAATCTTCTTTTTCTTCTTTATAAGATGAAGAATGCAAGATCGTAGGTCTAGTTGTTTAAACTATACAAGCCATCGAAAACAAAAAAAAATCGGGGGAAATATTATGTGAAGAATGTGCGTGAAGAAATGTTCTGTTTAAAAAACGAGTCATATAGGCTAAATTTAGCGCTGGTTGACCCACAGATAACATTTATACAGTAAAATTTCAGGAACTTGAATTCTAGTGAATTAATCCATGATTACGAGCTTGTGGGGTGTTGGTGAGTTAATTATTGAAATGATAGAAAGGGACTTGCGATGGTGGCAAGACAGAAAGCAGAGCTTGGGGTTTAGCGCTCCACCCGTGGGACCCGTCAGGGCCAGGGCCTTAACTTAGAGATAGGGTTTTACAAACAGTTTTATACATGATGGTGTTTTATTAGTGAGGAATGAGGGGTCCTACTCCCCCATGACAGGTAGTATTATTATTTGAGTGACAGCTGGTGAAGGAAAGAAGTAACATACCGGTAACAAAAACATCACTAACACCTAATAAAATAACAGTGCTTCCCAGTATGAAAAACTGATTTAAGTAGTAACCTATTGTGAGAAGTCGGGAAATGTGTAAAAGTCACGAGTGAATTACACTAGGCTCACACTTGAAGTTAGGGACCGATTTAGGCAGTAGGTATTATTTAAGAGTTGAACTGCTGTGAAGTTAAGAGTCCATGTGGTGTAGTGGTAGCACGTTCAGACTTGCAAGCTGAGAGACCCTGGTTCGATTCCCGTCAGGGGCATGAAATTTTCTAGTGTAGGTTTTTTCGGCCTTTATTCTCAAAATTGATTCTTAACAGTAAAATCCCTGGTGACACACTTTCCTAAAATAATATGTAACATCTGAAAAATTATCAGACTGGTCTCACATTCCGCCCCCTCTAATAATAAAGAAGGAATACTATATGCCTTGACACCCTGTTACACTATACTGCAGTGCCAATCGGAAAGGAGAATGAACAAACAATAAAATGGTATGACAACTAGTAGACATGCGTCTGAATAGATCTGTGTGAGGTTCGGGCTTGAGAAGCCTTACCGTGTGACAATCAATTTACATGTGTTTACAAGTGTTGCTTTCAGTCAAATTGAGGTTTATGTCGCTCAGACAGACCCTGAAACACCAGGCTGTGAAGGTGATACGGGCTAGCCAATTGTAACCGGGTGGCAAGGCATATAGTATAGTATTCATTCTTTATTATTAAGGGGTAGGAATGTGAGCTCAGTCTGATAAGTTTTCAGATGTTACATATTATTTCAGGAAAGTGTGCCACCAGGGATTTTACAGAAGATGGGCCGAAAAAACCGACACTAGAAATTTCCTGTCCCTGCCGGGAATCGAACCAGGGTCTCTCAGCTTGCAACTCTGAATGTGTTACCGCTACACTACAGGGACGCTAACTTCACAGCAATTTAATTCTTAAATACCTACTGACCTAATAATTATGTTCCTTAACCTCCACGTGCGAGCGTAGTGCTCACCCGTGACCCTAACACACTTACCGACTGCTCACACATTATTGAATTTTTATTCATTGCAGAACACGAGGGTAATATCATTTTTCGTTCAAAAAAACAAAAAAACATTGATTTTATGGGTAAATAATTAATCTATATAACAAAAGATAAACCTGAGTTCTTGAGAAGCAGAATAGACTACTTTATAGTGGAAAATTGTTCTTCAATTAGAAGTTTCTCACAATAATAATTTCCGTTGCATAAGGGTAAGCTCTTGCTACTTCAAACAACTATGTCTGGGACCAGAATAGTACTGGCATAACCAGGTGGTAAAGTACATTATAATATCGAGTATCATTAAGGGGGAAGAATGTGAGCCTGATCTTATATTATCTGGAAAGTGGGCTCTTAGGAATTTAACCAAATTACTGTCAAAGATCAGTTTTGAGAAGAAAGGCCGAAAAAAAAAATAGAATTTTCCTGTCTCTAATGGGGATCGAACCAAAGGTTTCTCAGCTTGCAAGTCTGAATGTGTTACCACTACACTACAGGGACGACAACTTCACAGCAATTTAAATCTTTAATACGCACTGCCTGAATATTGTTCACAAACTTTCACGCTTAACCTAGTATTTTTCAGTGACCCTGACACACTTCCCAAACTGCTCAGACTGGGTCAGAACTTTTTTTAGCACTTGTTGAAAATACACACGTTAAGCTTTCATATTGTAATAGTTAGGGTATTGGCTCGCTCTAAAAAGATCACCATAAATATAGTTGTCAGGTTAGTGGCTTGAGTCGGGTCGACACAGCAGGGGTCATACTAGCCCGACCAAGCATAGAGCGTCCTGGGTAGACGTCCAACCCCCTTTCCCTTTTATAGAAATAGCGTCACTTCTGGAATGGTGCATGAGTTCAGCCAATGACCGGCACTGTAGCCAAGGGTATAAAACTTGCATGCTCACCCTTGTACGGGGAATAAAGAATTAGATTGAAGACGAGAACTAGAATTACTATAGAATGATTGCAATTATGTGACTTAGTATACCTGGATTATCCTGTACAGCAATAAACATGTGTATACCTTATTTGATGAGTGATGTCATAACTCTGTGTTCTACACCATAAACTAACAATGTAGGGGACTTGTCCCCAACGCCCATCCTACAACACCAAATGGAGAAACAACACAAACAAATATTAGCGAAGCTACAACAACAGGCGGAGCAGTACAACAATATCATACTAATAGCTTCACTTTGTCAAGAAGCGACTTAAGCCTCATTTTGATAGACTGCAAGATTTCAATATAATATAATATGGCTTGACATGTAATGATGTCACTGTTGGCCGTCAGATAACAGAGAAATCCTCTGATGCCACCATTCAAATTTTCTGTTTGTTCTATTTCTGGCAGCTTGACTAGACTAGTAAACATGTCACCCGGTGGTCAGTCAAAGGTCTTGACCTTGCCCGGTATATTGTGTCTGGTCTGATCTGAATTTCCTTTTCAGTAGTTTCCCCTGAACCGTTATAGATTTAATCTTTATGAACCCCACGCACTTGAATAGCATGGAGAATTACGTGTATTTCACCTTATTCCGCCATCCCTCCCCCGCCTTTTGCCTGTTCCCCTCTCTTCTCTCTCTCCACTATCCCTTTTCGGTCAACCTGTCCCCTGGTTCTGCCCCCTGA
Organism: Ellobium chinense; assembly: GCA_033807755.1. Taxonomy (NCBI): domain Eukaryota; kingdom Metazoa; phylum Mollusca; class Gastropoda; order Ellobiida; family Ellobiidae; genus Ellobium; species Ellobium chinense. The sequence goes on from JAWQUT010000263.1 coordinate 160,223, forward strand.
CGGTTTCTCCCAGATTATAGGGCTTCAGATATGAGGATGCCAACAATCCTGGCATTTTGGTATGCTATTTTAAATAATCCCTATAAAATCAGAAAATTGGTCATGGAAAGGGGAAAGGGGTTGGGTTGAATTTCAAAGGCTTAGAAAGGTGCAAATACACAAACGTTGACTCAGAATAAGTGAGGTTTAGTCACTGAAGTATAAACGTTGTAGTTGTTGCTAGATAGGCAAGATTACTCTGTTTACTCTGTGAAAAGACCAAAACTAGTAGATAGCCTGATTCACTGCCTGAGTTCTCAAAATCTAATGAGGTATTTTCAGTTACGCCACGTGATCTAGGGATTGCTAGGATATTTTGATAAATGACGAGCAATCATGCATGAGCAGAGCATGTAAACAAACCGACGTGTGAGCAAGAATTCCTAGGTCACGTGATGGAGCTGAAAATACCTAATTGGGTTAGGGCATTTTTCTATGTGTGAAAAGTTGGAGGAAGACAACATTTGTGAAAAGTGTTTTGGCATGGGACCCCTGGATAAGGTAATGAGGAGAGTGAAATGGAGAAAAATCAGTCAGGCAAAGGGACTGACATAATATCAGCTTTCAAGTAGGAGAGTCATGAACAAGACATACATACCTGACTTTCGGTGTGCATTGATCTTTATTACGCGTTAACCAAAACAGTTCAGTTCACACTTAACAAACTTACTTATTACAAAAGAAAAACATTTACAGGAAAAACTCAATAACTATATTACCTGAGAAAAGAAAATTACTTACAGGTGAAAACAAAAACACAGCCAGTCAAGTTGTCTATAAGTAACGACCAAGTTTTCATGTATTGTTTGGTTTAATGTCTACGTTTTGTCTCAGCATTGGCAAATGTAATGTAGGAAAGCCCCACTCGTTCTCCGGGCCTAAGACTTCGAGTACCCCATATCCCATACTAATAACAACTTATGATATTAATAACAACTTATCCGACGATAAAAATTTCCCTGAAAAGAGCAAATAATTACTCAGCCACCAGAAAGACTTACATTAATTTGTATTGCATGAATAAAGCAGAGTGCAGGATCAAATAACGACCTCATAACGCTGGCGTCTATGTAGATCTTATAATTATGTGCTTACCTAGAGCTCAAGACATTTTTCTTATCCCCTTGACTACACCCCTAGACACACCCCTTTTTGCACTGGTCAAAGTCGGTGATTATGACTTGAATAATTGTCATCCGTTTTCCCTCCCTCCCTCCCCCCACCTCCCCTTTCCAAAATGATATTTGAATGTCTCTTTCTCTAGGAAATGACAGCTTGCGAAATAATCGATGAGAACTCGTACCATCGTAAAAATTACAGTAGTGCACTGGTGCTGAATGCATCTTTAGTAGCATTCAAAATGCAGTTACTCTAATTCAAGATGGTAAGAGATCCCTTCGTTAATGCGCAAGCTCTACAATGTCTCTCGCAAAATCTGTTAAAGGAGGTTTACTTCGTTCGTTTTTCCACTGGACCCAAAACTACGCCACCATTTTGCATTTTGGCGCGCAGTCCTCTACGTCAGGTCCAAAGACTGCTGCAGCAGAAATGCACACCAATACACTCCAATATTTAGAGGTCAAACACTAACGAAACGAAATTTGAAACCGTGTTACCATACTTTGACCTCTGTTCTCACCTCTCCCCTCTCGTCCACTCCCACCCTCTCACGACACTTCCATCGTAAGAAATGCGAGCGTTGTTGTCCTGCCCGGAAATTTCAAGTGTTGATATAAGAGAGAAAGATAACACGGAGAGCTGAATGGTCATCAAACTTGCTGCCAACGGGTGAACCTTGACTCTACAAGAACATCAATCTCCGTGTTTGGCTTGTCCATAACATTGAAATTCTTCCATTGAATGACAGCTTTCATGCCGTGGTCAGAATGTGTAACTCTAGCTGTCCGAAGCATAATTTTAATGATAGCCCATGTTCCCACGCATGACTCCGAGAAGGCTCCAGTTTAATGGATCCCCTTATCTGCTTTGTGTTCAACGGCAGGGGAGAAGACGGGTGTGGGACTCCCACTTTATTACAGTCTAAAACAATATTAAATGAAAGAAGGAAGGAAAGAGAAAGAGAGAGAAAGGGAGAGAGACATTAATATTTTTTGTAAAGAATTTTGTATTCTATTCATACTGGTGATTATTTCCGATCCCTTCCCACCTTCAACGCAGATAGTCTTTGCCCAGTGCCATAAGACTGTCATGTTTGGAGCAAACTCTGTCAGGTCAGTAGGCTTAAAATTAAAACATAAATGATCTTTCCATTCCTTCCCACTCATGACCCCCTCTTTCTCCTCTTCTTCTTCTTCTTCTTCTTCTTCTTCTTCTTCTTCTTCTTCTTCTGCTTCTTCCTCTCTCTATTTCCTCCCCTCTTGATCTTTCCATATAAATTTCGCTAGCCTTCCAGCGCGGGTCCCTCAAGGCATAGGCTCTGAGCCAAGGCCCATCCAGCCCATTCTTAAACCCGCCACTGCTCAGGGTTTCCCTAATAGCCACTGGACACTTGCAACGGACTCATTTCCCCCATACCATTTCATACCACCCTTGCTCACCGAGTGTCAAGAGAAACCGCTGAACACTGCAAATGTTTTTCCCATGCCTTGACTGCTCCTTGAACATCACTTAAACTCCCTAGTCCCATCATCTCAATGGTGGTTGAGTGGCCCAAGTCACATTGACCAAGAGATAACATGGGACAGTGGCCCTCTGCAGAATCCAAGAGGCCGAGGGGCCACTCAAGGGGACCCATGGGCCCCGGGGAATTGGTGGAGGGGGAATTGGTGGAGGAGGGAGGGGGCGGGGAGGTGCGGCCCTGTTGGTAACTATTACATAGATGATAAGCAGCCATTCAAAGATCTCCTAAAACTACCATGGGGTTTTCCTTCACATAGAGTCTGTCTAGTTTCTGTCCGAGGCAGCAATGGTATGATCCCAGGGCGTGGAATGGACGGATCCAGTTTCTAGGCTCCACGTTACTGTGTTTGTAAAGGGTTAAGCAAACATAGCGACTATTCAAGTGACAGCCAGTGTCTCCATACTATTACAAGGGAAGTTACTTGGCCTCTGTCCTTGGGAAGTCGACGTGTGAGCGACAAATAACTTATGATGGTTGATTCCACAACATTAGGATGTTTTAACGACCATTACCATCTTGTATCAGTGTGACTTTGCATTGATATTGGGCTGAGGTTTAGGGAAGTGATACAATTATTAATTATAAGTGTAGATAAAAGCACTTCATTAGTCACTAAAACAAAAATGGAACGCGGGAAACGTCAAAATGTTTTTATGTATGTAAACAGTGCTAAGGATAAAGTCAGGGCAATGCTTGTATAAAATCTATCTATCTATCTATCTATCTATCTATCTATCTATCTATCTATCTATCTAATCTATCTATCTATCTATCTATCTATCTATCTATCTATCTATATGTCCCTCCCTTATCGGCCGGCATGGTTTGCCTGTCCATTTATCCATCTTTCTTTCTGTCCTTTTCTAACTGTTCATGTATGTCTCTCCATTCGTTCTACGACAAACTTTACTGTGCTTGTTCTTCCCCCCCCCCCCNCTCTCTCTCTCTCTCTCTCTCTCTCTCTCTCTCTCTCTCTCTCTCTCTCTCTCTCTTTCCCTTCTCTCCCTCCCTCCTCATCCTCACAGTGTTTACGCTAGGCCTGCGGTCGGGCGTAGCGTGTCTTTTGTTGTCCTTGACCGGCAAATGCCTAGACAGTGGGTAGGTATTCATTAAATCTACACCCGCAGTGTCCAGAAGGCAGTAACCTCGGAAAGCCCCTTATCCAAATTCCCCCCAAACCCGGAACTGTCGGGGTGGAAATGTGGGGGAATCCCCTACTGTTGTGCTATTAGCCCATGCGAGGGTCAAGGGTCATGCTCTTCTTACTTACTGACCAATATACTATAGGGTGTTGTTGTTTTTTTCGCGAAGTTTTAATTTTCGCGAAATGATGTCCTGAATTTACCTACGTCTGACTTAGGTCATTCTCAAAACACAGTGACTGTATTATTTTACAACAGTGACATAGTCCGCTGCCTAACGTATAGGTTGACCTAGCTTAACCACTGTTTTGCTAGTATGGGTAAAGAGTATGTATAATAATATGCAAGAGGCTTCACTCCTGACGAACTGTAACGCCCTGACACACTCCTGTGAATTTATTTGTATTTCGCGCGTAGCATGCTGTGTAGCTAGAGGACACTAGATAAGGTGAGGGTGAACCTTTGCTTCATTGTCACTGCTCATCTCCTGCTTTGTCTGGATACGCGCTGCGCACAGCTCACCCTGGGCCTCACTCTGTGGCCCAACCATACCAGCACTGTGGTGAGCATGTTAAGTGTCCCCTCTTGCCTACTTGCACTCTCTGGAAAGAGCATAATGAGCGTTGTGGGGGTAATGACGTCACTTAGCCCGAACACATCCGGGGGAAAACTCCGTGGTGACGCCATCAGGGAAAAATAGCCCTGACCTGGGCAAAGAATCGGTTCTTGATTAACCGGATAAATAGATGCGTTCACATTTCAAAAACCGGATACCGGTAACAAGTTTTTTCCGATTTCAACACGTAATAATTATGGGTTTGATGTACCATGTTTGAGAATAGATCTGGCATAGGAACAGGTTTAAAACTTTACAAATGAGCTCTTTCTCTATTTCTTCATCTTCGTCCACAACCCCCGTTCTCGTGCTCTCTCTCTCTCTCTCTCTCTCTCTCTCTCTCTTTCTCTGTCTCTCTCTGTCACTCTCTCTGTCTCTGTCTCTCTCTCTCTATCTCTCTCTCTCTCTCTCTCCTCTCTCTCTCTTTCAACCCATAATTATTGGGCCCTGCGTACCATGTTTGAGATGAGATTTGGCATAGCAGCAGGTTTAAATTTTTTTAATCACCATTTGTCTGATCCTTCTTATTCCTTTCTCCTCCACAACTCTCCCTCTGTTTCTCTCTCTCTCTCTCTCTCGCTCTCTCTCTCTCTCTATATATATATATATATATATCTTTCTCTCTCTTTCTCTCTCTCTCTCTTACACACACACACACACACACACACTCACACACACACACACACACACA
>JAWQUT010000263.1:189540-202327 GCA_033807755.1 Ellobium chinense
CCCCCACCTCCACACACACTTACACACACATTCATATCCTCTTAACACAGTTCTCGGAAGCATTGTTAGGATTATACGCACCTATAGTAAGAACAGATCAAGAAATATTCGTACACCAGCGGCCATATATATGCATAATCCTTACCTTAGCTAACGCACTGCAGTAACCAGGGAAAACTCCCAAAACATTAGTGGCGTTCACTGTGGTTAACGCAGTACGTTAACTAACGTATGATTTATGCATACGGTCACAGGCCCAAAGTGTTATGAGACCATACACTAGCCATAAATACAGACACCAGAGATGAAATATAAGTTTGTGGAGATTTGAACTGCCGGTTTCGTGATAGGAGTTTTGGAAGAGATTGGCACTCAAGACATCGCTGCTGCTCTGATTATATTATGATTTATTATTACTGTTTTGGTAGTGCTTCCTTTCGTATTTTGTCTTTCGTTCGTTCTGTCTCTCATTGATACACCTTTCACCCAGCGATCCAGAAATTATTCTGCCTGCCAACCTGCCTGTTTCTTTGTCAGTCTGTCTGTCTTTTTGAGTATCTATATCTATCTATCTATCTATCTATCTATCTATCTATCTATCTATCTATCTATCTATCTATCTATCTATCTATCTATCTGTCTGTCTGTCTGTCTGTCTGTCTGTCTGTCTGTCTGTCTGTCTGTCTGTCTGTCTGTCCCTGCCTGCCTCCCTGCCTCCCTGCCTGCTTGCCTGCCTGCTTTCCTGCCTGCCTGCCTGCCTGCCTGCCTGCCTGCCTGTTTGTCACGATGAACCATGAATCAAGGATAGTCAAAAAAAAAAAAGGAACATGAATTATCTCCTCTTAGAGATCACGCCTTGTTCTGTGGTCGCAATGCGAAGCCAACTGTGTCTGAGGATTAAAAAAGCCCGTGATTCTGCATTCGAGTATATAGGTCTTCAGTTCAGGAAGTATATTTAATCTTCCTTCTTCCCCACATTTTTACATGCGTTGTACTCGATAATAGATAAAGAAAGGTCCCGGGAGGTGGAAGAGTCGCGAATCTTGGAAAAGTACATCTTTTCAGTTTATTCTGGCTGGAACTATTTTTTCATGGGTATAACCATATTCATGAAATTAAAACCAGACCCATATAATGAATATTTTTTTTTTATTTTATTTTGAGGGATCGGCAAACATGAAGTAGTCTCAGTGTGAGGTATTCAAAACAAACAAACAAAAAAAAAACAAAGAACAGTGTGTTAACAAACAGCGAGCTATCTCAAATATTTCATGGGGGCCTCTAGTCACAGGAAAAAACCTAACTTATGATGGATCATGGGGTTAGAGTTTGGATGCAGAGGGCAATTCAGATAGCATATTATATATCCTATAAAAGAAACTGACAAATTGATGAATTACATGTTTGTAAACTGAGGCAAGAACGTATTGCCACTTTCAAATTTTCTCCTTTTTTGGGGGTGGAGGGGGAAGTGAGGAGCACCTTGCTCATTCAAATTTCCAGACTGAAATATCTATAGCAAATTACTGATCATACAGTAGACTTATCTCGAAATCAATTAGTCTACTTCGAATCGTCACATGCTCAAAAATATTGGTAAAGTACAAGGAAGTCTTGAATTTCTTGAATTCGCTAGTTTGAGTTGGTCCTGTCAAGTGATTTAGTGTCCGATTTCTTGAATAATGTAATAATCTAATCTACATTTTCAAAGCTTTTTTGTATTCGAGGGCATCTCATTATTTCGTGTAAGGATAGAAATAGGAAGTATATTAAGATATACCTATCTAAATCTTTCCCTTTCTATGTTCCCCATTATGTCGCCAATCCTCTGTTTTGAGGAAGGATTACGTCGAAAGTTCTCATTCATTTTCCTGTCTCCGTCTCCCCCACCCCAACCCGTCATGTTTTGTTTTGTATATATATGCAATATCAATGTACCATAAGGAGTCGGTTTCATTTGCAGCGCTGCTGGGTATAAACCGACACCTTTGTTGGAAGTTTGTTTGGCATGCATGCCAGAGACAATATATTATAAAAAAAAAATCTTTTCAGTCTCTAAATTATAGTATCTCTCTGCACCGGTCACAGTGTTCTCTATTGTTGACTGATAATGAAATGAAACCTATAAATATTGCATTCCATTCTTTATCTCATGCCCCGTCGTGTAAGCAAATATAATTATTTTGAGCTCAGGAAGCCAAAGAAGAAGAAAAAATGAGACAGTTCCTTTTATGTCGTTGAAGTGCGCAGTAGGGAAGATATTCCATAGGGTAGGACTATGTAACAGCTTCGTTCACGGTTCTTAATTTTCAAATGAAAGATTGTAGAAGTGGCTTTTATCAAGAGGATCTACTTTTTTTTTTTTTGCGAAAAGTCGAAAATAAAATTTTGCGAGTATCTTATTTCGCGAGAGTCTTCATGATTTATCTTGGTTTTTTTGTTGTTGTTTTTTTCGTGTGTATGAGCGCGACAGCCTGGAGCAAACAGCAGTATCGTTACAGAACTGGCGATTAAAAAATATATATATGGTTTATTTTGGCCCTAACATCAACAGAGTGACGGTAGTGTGTTGTTCACGCTATTATAATAGATAATATTCCAGTAATGAGGTGTAATAACAAGAAATAACTGTATTTACGTTTCCTGTATTTACAAGACCCTCCCGTGGTAAAAAAAAAAAACAAACTTCTACAGGATGCGGCTGATGGCTATCTGCTGTATTCTAGTTTTGTTAATGATGTATTTTATAGGCGGATTTTTTGTTCCTTGGGATTNAATAATATATAAGTTTCAATACGATTAATATAGTAACACCTGTAAAACCTGTAAAATTTGTAAACTTGCAGAGGAAATATAATTTTTGTTTCCTTTCTATTTGTGGACAGTTTCATCCATTCATTTGGCTAATGAGTTACAAAAATTAATTTAACTATTGCCTGTCCACTGTTGAATGAGGAGAAGATACGTCTCTCGTTTCTCATGCATCCATAGTCAAAGGGCCTCTGTAATGAAATATATGACAATCATTTGAAATGTTCCGGGCAACACCATGGTTCTAGTAATAAGATATAAAGGCAGCCTCTGGATTATTAGATTTTGTTCATTGTCAGGATCAGAATCTTCTCACTTCGCTCCTATTCCAGAACTTGATATCCCTCATAATCAAAGTAATTTTATCATTAACATAGGCCTGGCAGGGAAAGAAAAAGATACTGGGAGTCTCTGCAATAGTCTGAGAGCGAAGATTTCACTGGAAGTCAATGGGCATCGCGTAATAAGACTTTCATTTTGATATGAGGTATGCCAGCTCCACATTTTACAATTAATTATTACGCTGAATATACTAATAGTAAAGCATGGTATCTATACAGATCGATTCTGGGGCAAAACTTCATGAGATTTATATTTTAAAGGCCTCTTCGTCTCATTTCGGAGACACGGATTGCGAGGAACAAAGGATGTATATATTACATGAGTTGAAATCTGGCATCCTGAAGAGAAATTTTATGTCGTATTGCCAAGTTGCACATTAAAATTTATAGCTAAACATGGTTGGCGTTTTCCTTCCATAGTAAGTCTCCCTAATACTCACTAGGTCATCATTCTCCGACTGTGATTACCCTCCTATGATTCGCCCCTGATCCTGCATGAGCTACATTGCATTACAAGGAGGAAAAAAAATGGTGCATCCGTTTCTCTGAAACTCTTATCAGAAAGGAAAGTACATCCTGTGTCGGAATTTGCGACTGTTTTGGAGAACGATTCTATTGAAGGGATGTTTTGTACAGTGAGCTGTACTTTTCACAACCACCAAGAGGTCATTGGTCGTCTGGTTGTGGCACTTAACCTTGACCTGCCGTTAAGTAAGAATTGTAGTAAGTTTTATTGTAAGTATCATTGTTTTAAGTTCCCTATTGCAATCTTTGAAGCACAAAGTAATAACACAATATATTTCACATAATAATAATACCTTCCTCTTCCCCCCCCCCNCCCCCCTTTCCTCCATTGCATTCTGACAACGTGTGAAGAAAAAATGTTCTCATACAAAATGTGCCTAACATCAATTCAGCTTCTTTAATGCTAAGTACTTATCAGTGACTGCATTCAGTAGATACTTTAGACATTAGCAAGCAAAGTGTAATTAGTTAGTTCTACTTCATACTTTTTCATGACCTATCAAGTTTAACAAGTTTATTTGACTGAAACCCAGACCACAGCTGGATATATGAGAAGTAGACCGGTCTAACCCACAGAACAAAACAAAAAGTTGAGATGTTTTTGCATGCGGGCTACGGGGGACATCGTCCATCGATATTTTTTTACAATGGAAGCTCTACGACAAATGGATATCTGAGAAGCAGACCGGTCTAACCTTCCTTTCTTTTTTTTTTTTTGAAAATTCTGCGACGCACAACACTTTCAATGCGATTTTCTTGAAAGTGAATCTGTGTGGGTTAGATCGGTCTCCTTGTCAGGTATCCACTGTGGTACAAGGAAGAACAACTAGTACACTCACAATGGGACAGCCCATGATACAGGTAGAGTAATAATAAAGATACGTACAGAAGTCACAAACATAGCAGCCAGATAAGATCAAGAACATGCTTACGTAAAGGACAAAGCAAACATTCCAACACGTTTTTTTTTAATCAGCTGTGTAGTGGGTAAAAAAGGAATCAAAATATTGCTGCTGGCGTTGGTAGGTTGTCGAAGGAAGAGAGATAAGGATTTTTGGGGGGGGCTATTGTTAGGGTGCAATAAACCGCAGTGGGTATGACGGGTAGATATACTTTTCTCATTATCATGTGACATACACGATTCTTATTTATGATCATGCTATTAAGATTCATCCCCATGAAATAATACCTTGCGCTGCGTAAGCGTTTGAATTTCTTATGTTTGTAATTGGGATTTCGAAAAGAGAGAGAAATAGGCAGAGGTGTTAGCAAGGTTTAAGATGGTTTGCAGAGGTTTGATGAGGCGATGTTTACACGCTAGTGCATTACTTCCCCTTCTTGACTTCCAAAAAACTCCTTTATTCCGTATCCTCGGCAAACGGTGAAATGTTTCAGATAGAATAGGAGGCCGTGTACAACATAATGTTTGAGAGATTGAATGATTACTACGATATTATTTACACGGTCGCATCTCGCGTCATCATCACATGCGCACCTGACATTTATTTTGTTTTAATCTCAGTTCCACNTTTGATACGAGATATGCCGTCTCCACATTTACGATTAATTATTACGCTGAATAAACTAATAGTAAAGCATGGTTTCTATACAGATCGATTCTGGGGCAAAACTTCATGAGATTTATATTTTAAAGGCCTCTTCGTCTCATTTCGGAGACACGGATTGCGAGGAACAAAGGATGTATATATTACATGAGTTGAAATCTGGCATCCTGAAGAGAAATTTTATGTCGTATTGCCAAGTTGCACATTAAAATTTATAGCTAAACATGGTTGGTGTTTTCCTTCCATAGTATGTCTCCCTAATACTCACTAGGTCATCATTCTCCGACTGTGATTACCCTCCTATGATTCGCCCCTGATCCTGCACGAGCTGCATTGCATTACAAGGAGGAAAAAAAAAATTGGTGCATCCGTTTCTCTGAAACTCTTATCAGAAGGGAAAGTACATCCTGTGTCGGAATTTGCGACTGTTTGGAGAACGATTCTATGGAAGGGATGTTTTGTACAGTGAGCTGTACTTTTCACAACCGCCAAGAGGTCATTGGTCGTCTGGTTGTGATACTTAACCTTGACCTGCCGTTTAGTAAGAATTGTAATAAGTGTTATTGTAAGTATCATTGTTTTAAGTTCCCGATTGCACATTTTGAAGCACAAAGTAATAACACAATATTTTTCACATAATAATAATACCTTCTTCCCCCCCCCCCCNCCCCCCCCTTTCCAGTGCATTCTGACGACGTATGAAGAAATGTTCTCATACAAAATGTGCCTAACATCAATTCAGCTTCTTTAATGCTAAGTACTTATCAGTGACTGCATTCAGTAGATACTCTAGACATTAGCAAGCAAAGTGTAATTAGATAGTTCTACTTCATACTTTGTCATGACCTATCAAGTTTAACAAGTTTATTTGACTGAAACCCAGACCACAACTGGATATATGAGAAGTAGACCGGTCTAACCCACAAAACAAAACAAAAAGTTGAGATTTTTTTGCATGCGGGCTACGGGGAACATCGTCCATCGATATTTTTTTACAGTGGAAGCTCTACGACAAATGGATATTTGAGAAGCAGACCGGTCTAACCTTCCTTTTTTTTTTTTTTTGAAAATTCTGCGACACACAACACTTTCAATGCGATTTTCTTGAAAGTGAATCTGTGTGGGTTAGATCGGTCTCCTTGTCAGGTATCCACTGTGGTACAAGGAAGAACAACTAGTACACTCACAATGGGACAGCCCATGATACAGGTAATAATAAAGATACGTACAGAAGTCACAAACATAGCAGCTAGATAAGATCAAGAACATGCTTATGTAAAGGACAAAGCAAACATTCCAACACTTCTTTTTTTAATCAGCTGTGTAGTGGGTAAAAAAGGAATCAAAATATTGCTGCTGGCGTTGGTTGGTTGTCGAAGGAAGAGAGATAAGGATTTTTTTGGCTATTGTTAGGGTGCAGTGGGTATGACGGGTAGATAATAATATACTTTTCTCATTATCATGTGACATACACGATTCTTATTTATGATCATGCTATTAAGATTCATCCCTATGAAAGAATACCTTGCGCTGCGTAAGCGTTTGAATTTCTTATGTTTGTCATTGGGATTTCGAAAAGAGACAGAAATAGGCAGAGGTTTAAGATGGTTTGCAGAGGTTTGATGAGGCGATGTTTACACGCTAGTGCATTACTTCCCCTTCTTGACTTCCAAAAAACTCCTTTATTCCGTATCCTCGGCAAACGGTGAAATGTTTCAGATAGAATAGGAGGCCGTGTACAACATAATGTTTGAGAGATTGAATGATTACTACGATATTATTTACACGGTCGCATCTCGCGTCATCATCACATGCGCACCTGACATTTATTTTGTTTTAATCTCAGTTCCACAGGTTGTCTTACACCAAATATGGTCATTAAAGTTTTTACCATGGTGAAAACGTATTCTAAATATGTGATGCTGGGCCGAATGTGAAGTTATCACGCTGAAGGTAAATTTATTAACAAATGAGTCCTCGAGAGTCCATGACCTGTCGTTTTTGTTTGGGGAATGTTCTTAAGAAAGATTGTAAACCGTCGTATTTATAATGCAACGGAATGTAGCATGCAGCATATAGCATGGCAGCATTGTCTACTTTGTCGTCTCTTGACATTCATGCCTCGTTTCACTCATGATATTTGACGACATGCTTGTAGAGTCGAAGGTCATTGCAATCTTGTCAGGGCCGTTGCCGCTCTGTTGTCCACATTAATAGATGGGTCGGGGTTCTCATGCTTACGGTGACCGTCAGCATTTGATTACGGTGGAACCTATTCGGCTGTTTCCTTCTTTGCTGTGGCTCCTCGTCTGACTCCAAAGGCTCGCAGCCCCTCCACTGTATCACTCTCTTCATCAGTGGTAGTTTCCCTCTCTTTCTCCCATCTACAATGCTCCTCGTAGCTCAGCATTTCCAGCTAGCCTGTCTGCTCATAGTAAATATCAGGTAGCCTTTAGGAAGAAGCCACTGATTTTTCCCTTTGATAACCCAAAGCAAGAAACCTGCAATAGTTCTCTGGCCTAGCTAGAGAGCTAAACGTAGGCAAAAAAAAACAAGAAGAATGATAATGATAATGACAAGATGTGCAGGCAATGTCCAGTCACGCGGCTACACATTATTATTAAACCAGCAGGCTGAGTCACTCAATAACTTTTTCAATTTCTTGGGCAGCATCTAGTACCATGACCCTTTGACAAGTGCTGATCTAGCAGCATTCGGACAACAGCCCCAGCCCCACAGGTCCCCTTGACTGAGTTGTTTTGTGTCCTGCTCGGATTGAGCCTAGCTTGAGCCTAGCTGTCAGAAAGTGCACTAAGCCAGACCTGTGGTCAGCAAAGGTCAAGCTCAGGTGAGGCCCAGACACGTGAAGTTCAGTATCTGCCAGGGTCAGCCACGGCTGCATGAAAGTATGACCCCGCCCTTCACGTACTGAACACAATAGACCTTCACCTTGATGACGCCCAAAGAGTCACTGGCATGTGATTCTTCTTATTCTCGTTCAACCACTTCACATTTTGCGTTTTCGTCTGTGTCTGTAATTATGACGGCGCATCAAAACAGGACATCATTAATAATGATGTTAAGTTGATCATCAAGTTTTCTTCCTGCCTATGAAAGGACAGGAAATAAATGCACTTGCACTAGTATATCTTCCTACTGGAGTGGTGTAGTGAAAATATGTTTTCGTTGTTTTAAGCTCTTTTCCACCTGAGTGAGCATTACTTGTTGCACTGACTTAAAACAAATGGTTGCTGGTTAGCAGGTCTTGCTAGAGATAATACGAAATGTAAATTTAAATGTAAAAATTATGTAAATTATACATTTCCAAATTTTGGATTCTATGTTAGCCAGCGTTACATTAAAGGGATGTCTGTGTTGTTGTTTCTTTAACCCCTGCGGGCATGATTAATGTGATTCACGACATCAGTCACTTGTGGTGTTTTTGAAACACTGTAGGGGCAGAGGAGGGTTGTGGGAGGGGGCGGGGGAGTATTGTCATCGCTTTGGGAGATAGGCGGAGGAGGGGGTGATGAAGGAGCACCTTTATTATGATTAAGGTTCACAAGAAAGAATGGAAATGCATGCCATCTGCGGGCTTTCTAGAGTGAGTGCAGGAATGGGGGTANCTTCTCCTAGATGATGTTTTATCATCAGTATTGAAGTTTGAGGTTATTGTTCTCAAGAATGAAAGAGAATCACACACAACCTATATATATATATGTGAATATTGACGATATATGAAAAGTGAAATTCAAGAAATCTCGCTAAATCTAAACCTTAGTTTGCCATCTTTCATGCTTATTCGCCATATTTTCTTTAGCCACAGTGAAATCCCAGTGCACTTCCACCACTGTGTCAAGTATCCACGTTTTATTTTCTCCCACTCAACACATTTTCTCCCACTACGACCTACGACACGATATTCCGACGCTTAAGAAAGGAGAGCGTGGGATGAAAGGGAAGGGAAGAGGGGGAGGGAGAGAGAGAGGGAGAGACAATACGTCATAAGCAAAGCTTATAACTTTTTCCCCCACGAGGTGTCATGTTCAGAATGCAGTTCCTGGCAACCTCATAACAACAGAAGAATGCGGATCTAAACCCACATACGCTAGTGCAGGTATATGATCCCCCACCGGCCATAAGACTTTATCTTGCAGCAGTTCAAAATGAGGCTTATGTCGCTAAACTACTCATTCATAATAATTATATCAATGGCCCGTATGCATAATCTGCATTATTCTTACATTAGTTAACGCACTGTTGTTACCACGGAAACTCTCAAAACAGTAGTGTGGTTAACGCAATTCGTTAACTAACATAACGTTTGGATAAATGCATACAGTCACAGGCTTCATAAGTGGTTGGGATCATTCAATAACAAAATCGTTCTTGTACACAAAATATTGGCTTTACAGGCGAATGGTTAGTAATTGTTGTAGGCTGATCTGAGTTTGCACGAGGTAAATTCGATTACTGTTTTGTGAAAATTGTTCTTTGACCATCATTGTCTTGTTCTAGGGATTTCTTCCCGTCAATTGAGGGTGATCCTTTATGACCACTATCGACTATATATCTCAGACAGAAAAGTGCCAGGTCAAAACTTATTTCATCTAATGTTCCTTAACACCCCCTGAAGAAGACCTTTTGGTTGAAAGTCTTGGGGCTTGTATTATAAGATTTTTATTAATTATTTGATTAAACTCTTTTATTGTCTTCCGTGACGGGATTTGTTTTCATTATTCACACACTTATCTCCACCCGTCTGCAGTCTCCACACTTCTTTTGCATTCCTTAACACATTCAGCTTTCCTATCACAACCATTATGTAATGTAGTCGATTAGCTACTTAAGCCTAATGTTGACTGACTGCAAGACACAAGTGTTGAGCTTCTAGCTAACAGGAGAGATGTGGACAAGATAATAGCACTGCTGTTTTATGGGGGAAAAAACGACAAACGCCAAAATACGATTTTGCAGGATACGGGAATAAAGAATAAGACTTTCGCCTCTCTTTATCAGTGCCCTATATGACTGTGAAACAACAAAGATTCAAAGTTTTTATAAGGACCTCGGCCAATAACATAATTCAGTACATAAACTACTAAGTATCTGCAGACAATCTATCTGTATAAGAGAAAGGAGAAATAAAGAAAGAAAGAAAGAAAGAAAGAAAGAAAGAAAGAAAGAAAGAAAGAAAGAAAGAAAATAGTATGTCCTAACAGCATCAACACTGGCCTAACACGCACCTTACGGTGAAGTAAAAGATAAGGGCTTTTGTCCTTCCATTATGCTCCCTGCTCTCGGCGAAAGAATCTTAGTTTAACTTATCTTTGTTACCGCTGTGTCGTCATACTACTTAAGGACACGGAGACGTATGCACGATACTGTCTAATTTTGCGCGCGGGTTTTAACTACGGGAAATCCCATAACAGTGGTGACGTAGACATGAATAGTGTATAATAATTATAGTTACAACATGCGTAGTAACTGGCAACTTGGTAACTCTAGCTTTGCAGTCAGGAAAATGTTTACATTCTCTAGTAAGAGAACTTAAACTTAATGTAAGGCTCTCTCATTAGAGAAACTAGATATAATCATAGGTTGTCTACCGATCCAAAATACACTTGGTCCTTTGTTCTTCTTTCAGATATTTATAGCCCCTTAGAGGGGATATCCTATTCGGAGACTGCAGTAGATTATATCCCTCTATGAACGTTTTGAAATTAACTCTAGTAAACCGAGGTGCTTCGAGTCCAGTTTCCCGCTGGCCGCGTGACCACTGTGACGAATATTGACGGTTAAACGTGTTGTCTGCAGGCCGATCAGCTGACACCGGGCTGCAAAATTCGACACGCCGCACCCAACGTGCGGCAAGAAGCTGCGAATTTGTTTTGGTTGCCGCAGTCAAGCATAACGAGCGGAGGGTGGAATTAAGTCTTTCATAGCACCATGAGGGTTAAAAGTGGTTCTGTCCAGATTTAACACAAAACTTCGCAAAAATTATGAATTTAAAAAAAAAAACGGTCGACGTTTTGTTTTTTGTCTGAGCATTTTTCCCGACTGACAAATGAAAAAATAAACATACAAAGCATGAATAGGACTCCCGTGGCCAGAGCTAGAAACAGAAATAGAACAACTAAGAGATATAACTTAACATTGTTAACTTGTTGTTTTCATAGATGGGTTAATTACAGTAAACAATAAATTACACAACAGAAAACTGTAGGTGTAGGATCTAACTATAACAATGCTGTCGTAGAAAGGCCTGCTCACAGTATTTGGCTTATTTGTTAGAGTTAAAATATGACAGCGAAAAAATACTTTGCAGTGGACGCCTTATGTGAAGGCAAGGCTTAAAGTCTAGTGCTTCAGTGCTAGGACCCATCAGGGCCAGGGCATTAGAGATAGGACTTTACTAATAATAACACACCGTGATGTTCTTATATTGGGGAGTCAGACTTAGTCCGGGACAGATGAAATGAATTGGGGAGCTACCCACAAATTGAAGGATTCTATAGTTTTTTTGCATTTTCTGACAGAGCAATATCTCTCGTAACTGGACACAAAAGTTTACCACGCTCGGAAGGGTGGAACTAGCTTTTTTAGTGGACAGTGGTCAGTTAGGGTCAGAACCCACCTATTTCCACTTAATTGCTCAAAACAAAGGAAATAAAATTAGAAATAACATGAAATGAGTTTGTTTCAAATTATTCAATTTTAATACGATAAATCTGATTTTGTAGCCGAGAATTTAAAAGAGAAATAGAGCCAAAAAACGAAATTTAGGGCGGTTTTTCTCAGTTTTACGACTGAATGTTTAAAATGCAATTAAAAAGTTCCATATCAGAACGCATAACGTTCCAAATTGCCAATTTTTTTCTAAACAATATCGATGCATGAGGTGTAGGGCTACATAGCAGTATTTGACACAAGAGCGTCGGGTCTGCAACTGTTAAGTGGACATTGGTCAACATAAGATGGATCTCTATTTTCTTTTCTTCGTTTGGACCAAGAAATGTAAAATTATCAGGCCCGCAAACTGCACAGTAACAAGCAGGTTTTCATGTAATATGATAATGAAGTATCTTCCAAACAATGGCACAAGAAGTCGTTCTGATCAATATAGTCGAACTGGACTGTCTTGTGGACAGTGGTCGCCAGGGGTCAGTGACCATCAATTAACACATTTAGCTCAAAAGAAGACTTATGAAATTTGAAGCAACAGAAGCATGTTTCTGTTAAAATATTGCATTCAGATATGACTGAATTAGCCTTTTCTCCTCAAGTGCCAAACAGTGAAATAGGGAAGGATACACAATTTAAATGTCATTTCCCCTGTATTACACGGAAAAGACAATGAACAACAGTTTAAGCAATCAACGTACATGATGTGATTCCCACACCACCATTCGTCTAAGAAAAATTACAAATTAATGCGTAAAAAAAGATTATGTCAGCTGCAACTACCCGCCTACAATTAAAGAATGGACAATGGTCAAATAGAAACAGGTACATGGCAACCATGCTTTGGTATGCGCTCAAGAA
>JAWQUT010000263.1:211223-213723 GCA_033807755.1 Ellobium chinense
GTGTGTGTATATATATATATATATATATATATATATATATATATATATATATATATATATATATATATTATACTTCATCTATATACTTTAAAGCGGGCTGCTCCTCAGCAAAAAGAAAATACACAAAGAGATGTAGCCAGGATGGAAACATTCACTCTATCTATGGATGCGCCATACGCCTGCATGCCAAGAAGAACTAAGGGGCAGGCAATTAAGATCAGGGGAGACTATTTGCTTGGCGAGTCTTGTTTTTGCAGTTTTAATGATGTTCAAACACGATGCCACCTACATGAATAGTGATTTTATGGGAGAAGAAAACACACACACAAAAAAAAGATAGTGTTGGTTTTTTGCCTGGTAGCTGTTAATGAAATTAAACACAGCATATTACTGATAAGAAAATTATTGTAGCGTACTGCAAATGACGCAGAATGTCCCGTTCGTGCAAACATTTTTATTTAGTAGAGTTAATGAATCGACAGGTCTATCATCATATTGACATAGAACACACACCAAACCTATGACAGAAAATAAACAACTAATGATGTTCATTAGCGCTTAAGAGCGTGCACGCCCACTAGCTCTCTCAGAACACGCTCATATCGTCTGTGTTGGTGTATAAAATCATATTTCAAAAATTATATTACTATCTTGTATAGGTCACCGTTATGCAGATCAGTTCTGGTAGCACTTTCGGATTTAATCTTTAGCTCAATTATTTTTATTTTAACGGCATCAATTCTTTTCTGAGAATTTAGATCTCTTCATGGGACTAAAGAAATGATTACGTTTTCCTGGAAACTTCACTGTTGTGGATTACGACACTGTACATCAGTACAGACAACATTCATCTATACTGGATCAGTTCCTTACGCTGCTCAATTCAGGACCATAGTCCTCAGACCCTTTGGGTGGCGGTGGATGGGAGGGGAGCGGGGGGAGGAGAGAGGGAAGGAGAGAATGGAATAAGAGGAGACATCTATAGATACTAAAGATGTCCAGAAATCAAATGATTTTGGTGATTTGGTTGTAGTCTATATACTGGGCGTCGCAGAGCAGTTGCTCTTTTCAAACACCACGAACTAAAGAACAGAATGAGCACAATAAAATGTGTCCCGGAGAAGTGGGCTCTTGCTCTTGTTTCTCTCTATTCTTTCGTTATTTTCTGCAAACTACTATGATAATTACAGCATTATGATCACTGCTTTTTCGTCCACTACAAACCAAGAAGTTAAAATTCAGAGCAAGTTGTGGACTTAGGTTTGTGAAATTACATTATTGTTCCCGTTAGTCATCCAAGCTCAAGAGCTGTGTCCCTCTGTGGCCCAATGACCAGCCATAACCGGAAATTAGGTCAGTGTAATGGCCGCCCCGGATAATGAAACCAAAGCCGAAGGATTTTGAAATTTTCTTGCGTAATATGATTGCGTGTTTTCTTCAGAATATTTAACACTATTACACAAGTTAGCCAACACATTTAAGACCTTCAAACTAGACCAGTAACCACGACACCACCTGCTTTAGTGTGTGTTGGGAAGAGGCATGGATTCTCCATTGTTTTGGAAAAAAAAAAAAACGTTCATTCTGGACAGTACAAGACGTAGGTCAGGCTGCTGGGCAGTTTGTGGACAAGAGCAGATTCCTGGTTTCTCAGGCAGATTAGATTTTATGGACAAACATAGAGAGTGACCTAACGAGTGGTCTGATAAGGTGTCATCGATCCACCCCATATTAATCAGTGATTGAACGCTTTATCGATGAGACATGTTTACTACACTGGTACTATGACCTTATTTGTGGTAGGATGGTGAAAGTAAGAGTATGGGAAGGGTTGTTTGGGTGAAAATTAGGCCTTCAGCGTTTGAAGTGAGCGTGGCGTGAAGGCTACTGCCCGAAAGGTTGAAGACCCATTTCTCAGAGAGTGAAGGACCACAAAACTAGGGTGACGGAATTTCAGACTTAGATAACTTTCTTGTAGTGAAGGGTTCCAATTTAATTCCAAATATGCAACTGTGTATGCACACCAGTGCACGTGCAATAAACGGAATGAACATTAACTTCACAGTATTGGTAACAACATTCAAAGCATTAGAGGAACAATAAGTTTGTCAGCAAAACAGATGACAAGATTTCGTCACTTCATAAGTATGGCTAACTGCATTGGCTGAAATGGTGTGTCCGTTTTCAACTGTTCCAATAGTACAATTATATTATGTAACGTGAATGGATTTATTAGCAGCTTCAGATCTAGAACTGGATCAATCTAGAAATGTGGAGTGGGTCATCTCCACGCAGAACATTTTTATTCCAGGTGTCTGGATGATTGATGCACTACAGCAGTTTTTCGCATAGGAGGGGGTCGTGGAAATGATATTATTATCTATAATTGTCATCACATGTATGGGGTGGTAATATATGGGGTGGTAATGTATGGGGTGGTAATATATGGGGTGATATTTGAAAGACATAAGAACAATACATGTTCTAAGGCTTGAACAGA
>JAWQUT010000263.1:218723-235496 GCA_033807755.1 Ellobium chinense
GGGAAGAAAAATGAGTTGTTGCCCACATTTTTTACACGAATTCTTTTCACAGAGGGACATCTCTCCTTCTGAAATAGTTCCCATTTTTTTTTCATTGGGACTGTTTTGATCGCATGCGGGACACCCTGAATATTTATATCTATAAGGCTCACATTGTATCTAGAAAAAAAAATTATACTAAATGCTTTTCCTAGATCGCAAATCAGTTTACATATTTTTACACCTTGACATTGGCGAGCACGGCTCAAGAAAGGGGGTATTTTATCTATATTAATAAAACGCTTCAGCCAAATTTGTGTCACAGATTTCTTGAGAACTACGTAACGTAAAAACATGCGGTTTTCACCTAAATTCGTAGAAAAATACACAAAAAGTAACTATACACATCAGTCCTCTTTATTTTGTTTTACCCTTTTTTAAAAAAAAGCATGTGTATAGCAACGAAATACAATCTCCGATAGATCTTTTCAATCCGCCCGATTCGCCAATCGTCCAACTTTTTCACGAAGTCTAATGCATTCGTCTAGGCCTATGGTGCCTTTCGGTGCGCTAGGTATTCTTTCGCCGCTGGTGCGTTGCCTGCCTGCCCATTTGTGAAATGGGATGTTAGTCTTCTATATATATAAACGGATGATTAGGGTCTCACACAAAGAGTGATTTGGCCTATTGAAGGGATTCCAAAAACTTTGTATCCACTCATTTCCGGTCACCGCATGGGTCAATTCAGTGAATAAAGAAACTGTGACAGTACACATGTCTATTCGCACTGTTAAATATAACACTAATAATACGCATTTGTCTATTCGGACTGAACTCATTCAGCATTGCCATCCAAACATTTTTATTTCTGGAAGCGCCGTATCTCAAGAAGATGTAGGACTATTTCCAATGCCAAATTCAGAGTGCCCTTCCAACCAGATAAATTACTATTATAATTAGTATTAGTAGTAGTGGTATTGTTATTATAATTATTACCATTACAATATCATTATTATTTAGGTCGCCGCCCTGGGTCCAGGTCGCGAATCTGATGTCTTCTTGTATTTATTATGCTTCGATAAGGAAACCTTTTCATTTAACATTTCATTTAGTTGCCATTATATACATATGGCACCAGTCGCTTACACAGCTCTGTTAGGTAACGATGTTTTCGATACATAGCAATCTCGATGTGACCTAGATTGCGTGTCCTTGCAGAATTGAAAGATACTGAAAGAAATCGAAATGCTTGCCCCGCACTGGGGGTAATAATGGTATAGTATCGTGATACCAAAATATTCAGGTGTTAGCCCATCACTTCGTTGCTATGAAAGCAATGATGCTTAAGGGTGACAATTACATGTACATTTGTGGACCTTGCAGCAGCAGAAAAAATACAGCCAATCGATCTGGCATACTCTGGTTTNGTGGGTCGGTGAATGGGTCGGTGGGTGTTTTCAAAAGCCTTAGTGAACATTTTTTCTGCAAATCACTGGGCTTGCTCTTTACGCAGATAAGGCATAGACCCAGTCTCTACGTCATGTTTTTCAAGTGCAGTTGATGTCACCAATGCACCATGAGGCATAAGCCTATGCGTAAGAACAGTTCATTGTACAGGAGTTATGACTCACGGGTTCGTCGGATATGACACAGAAATGCTACTTCCGGGACGCACCAATACGACTACGAGCTGTTGTAATGAAGGGCAAAGACGTGTAAGTTCATCACACGGAAGGAAAAAAATTAAGATGTAGATGAAAATTGGATGAAACTGAATAAGGCTGCAGGAAAACGAAGGAATGATAACAGCAATGCTGTCGAAAACTCAGTGCAAAAAAGGAGGGAGAAGAGTGATTCTTAGACTCATTGTCTTCCCACCCCCAGAAACTGTGAAACTTTATCTTGAAAGCACATGTATCTTTGCTGTAGTCCTAACAACCATATCAAAGAGAAGAATATTGTTTGTAACGTTAGCCTCTCGCACTTTGGGAGGAAGCCTGTCTCTCTACCATTTCCTTGCATACACTAGCACTACATCCTTGCCCCGTTCCGTTGAAGGTGAACATTGAATCAACACAGAAAAGTTGACATTGAAAAGCTACTTAATATCAAATACAGACAACCACGACACTGTATGAAGTTTGCGGCTAGCTGAAATAAAGTACACAATCTACAGTCAAACTTCTATATGGCGGCCAACACTGGTATAACACAGTATGGTATCTGGAGTGTTATGTCTCGAGAATCATCATAACTTTGTCATCATGTATGTACACATACCACTTTGTGGTTTGGGCTTGTTCCCAATTGACCGTGTTCAAACCTTGCTACAAAAACATAATGGTTTAAAGCCTAAACTTCATATACTGAGAAACACAGCTTATTATAGCATGGCAAGGACTTCCTTGAATTACCAGTTGCCGTGACCAACCATGATTGGAATTTTGTGAGAAGAAGATGGCAAAGGCGGAGGCTCGGCGAAAATAGGTACAAGAGAATTATAACCAATTGCCGTTTTGCTCTACTTTTCTATGCCGATACACAATACTATTTTAGAGAACTATAGTTAAAACTGGTGGGAGCATTTAAGCATTTTTTTCTTTCATTTCTTACATAGTAAATGATAACAAAATAGAATTATCAGTCATAAGTATAGTAAGTCGGAGTATCTGAGAGCTTGTGCAGTAACGATGATATCTCTAACCATCGTAATAATTACATTAGTGCAGCAGTGCTGAATGCACCCTTAGCAGCACTCAACATGCAAAGTTAATGTAATTCTTTACGATGGTAAAAGATCCCATTATTAATTCCCAAGTTCTCAACTCAAAGTGTTAGTGAACAATCACATAAGGGACGCTAGGTGACCTGGGCAGGCCATGTCCGTTGTATGTAAACCACTTAAGATTATTCTCTCCCGGACCTCGGTCCCATGATATCCCGGAAACCTGGATGATCTTTCTTCTCAAACAACCGCCTATTCTTAACTGGAATGTTATTTGAACAAGCTGCTGGCCTAGAAAAGAGAGTAAGCATTGTCCTTGATTTGGCAAAGGAGACTTTTTATGTTAACACCTTAAAGAGAACACGCGTTGTATCCGGGTTGATGAGCAAATAAGGCGAAAGGCGTTTGTCCAAAGCGTTTTCCGAGAGCGCGCGAGATAGGGATCTAAGTACTCATTTCCGTACCAAGGACTAACACCACGGGAACTCGCCCCAAATGTGCGTCACGACTTTCCCATCGCAATATTTATAACCCACCAATCATCGACTCCCAAGTTTTTTTGATAGAGTCAACAGCCAACCGGAGGGGAGTAAATTATTTCCTCTGTACCGCTGTCATTGGGGTTTAGTTTACGTCATGACACCTCATTTTCGCTGTGAGCGAGAACAAGAGACTAACTGCTCACGCGGTTTCACGGAATTTCCCGAATGAGGTTCGAATGAGTCGGATTATGAGTATATAAACATCGGAGTTATGCATGTCACATAATATCGTTGGCAACGCAGAGACGACAGCTCGAGGCCGCGAGGACAAAATCTGGGTTAAGAAACCGCTTACATAGACTGACTTATATTCAGGGTATTTCCCAGGTCTCATGTGCCAAGATTTATTTTCCTCTGCGCGCCGAAGATTGTTGAAATAGACGAGGAAGTGAATATTGCAGGCCGCCGTATATAAGGCTATTGTAGTGCGAAGTTTGGGAATAGGCGCCTTTCTCCTCTAGCGGCAGATATCTGATAATCTCCAGCAAAGCAGCTAGCACGGTTTACTTGTCTCAGGTAAGACGTCAAATCTCAGTTAGCTAGAAAAGACTTTCTTTTTGTAATAACAGCGACACTTACGTTGTTGTGTGTCTCGGGTTAACCACAACTTGAAAGTGTCTGCGTGTCCGTTGTTTTTTTTTTTTTAGTTGCGCTTCTGTGGGTTATGCTCTTCAAATTGTAATTGTTATGTTTTTAAACAACTGCTGTGTCTGCTGTTATATACATAATCGTTTATAACGTTTGCTTATATGTTTGCTCTATAGACCTGAGCTGTTATTGTTAATGTTATTGTTAGTGTTATTGTTATTATTGGCTTGACAAGTATGATAATGATTGTTTCTATTTTGTATTTTGAGAATGGCAATGAATATTTATGAGCAGTCCTAGAGCATTATAATATTAAGATTTTTAAAATTATTATTACAAGGATAAAAACCTGAAAAACATACCTACTCGCATCCTCACAGTTCTCAAGCAAACAATTTCATTATATAAAATACAAATAGTGAAAATTTTCTAATAACTGTGTAATTTGTGCTTTCGAAGATTTTTTTCTTTGTGTTCAAGAAATTTGTGGGGGTTATAGTAGGAAGATTTTAAATAGGATTTCCGTTGATCTGCTAGATGAAGGCAAATGAAATTAATATATAGTGAAATTCATCATCCACCTTGTCATGGCATAGACAATATTTTCCTTCTTTAAAAGCAAATGGATACTATCTACCTGTTTATGTATGTCTGGCCATCTGCTATGTCTACTGTTATATTTTGTTAATTATATTGTTACATTATTTTGCTAATATTTTGTAATATTCTTCAACCTGGGCCAATGAATCAAGTCCCATTAGTTCCAAGTTTATATCTTGTATGCCAGTGGCTAATAATACAACATATCAATACAATCATAATAATTTATATATATATATATAATAACATTATTGTACACTTGCCATTATCGTCTCACTCAATCATTCTAAATTTAAATACGATTCTGACTAGGAAAGAGGAAACCCTGTCCTCTTTTTAGCTTCTTGCATCTTTTCTTTTTATATTTCTTTATTCTCCTCATCCGCTCATCTCCAAAAGTACAAAATTTGATCTCAAGCCCAAGTCGGTGGGTGGGAGGAGGCGGAGGGGAGGGTGCAAAGGTAGGTTTGGGGGTCATGAGCCGCCACTAATGAAAGTTCATTTTTTATAAAGAGATTGGTTTGTGCATGAGATCGTATTTTTTTCAAAAAATATAGGTCATTACGCCGACATGAAATCAAGAAACCGATATTTGAGAGTCTGCACATTAACAATGGGATTTCTTACCATCGTAAGAATTCCACTGGCGCTTTTGGTGCTGAATGCATCAGTAATAGCCATCAACATGTAGAGTTAATGTAATTCTTACGATGGTATGAGATCCCATCGTTCATGTGCAAGCTCTGAAATGAAAACATTTCTTTTGTACTTTTCACATCGCTAAACTAGGCCTACTGAAATTTCCACTTAGTTAAGATAGGCCTGCTTTTTTTTCTGTTTTCCAATCACCATGCTTGTTTACCAGTTGCATTACTCAGTCATTCATGCATTCTTGTCTCACTCTGAGGCAATGGCAAACAAGAACGCATGAATGACTGAGTAATGCAACTGGTAAACAAGCATGATGATTGGAAAACAGAATTGCGAAGTAAATAAGAAGCTGGTGGCGCAGGCCAATCTTAACTAAGTGGACATTTCAGTAGGCCCACTTTACAGTGCACTGTTCATTCAACCTTGAGTTACAAAAATACAAGAATTTTTATTGCTCAAGTTGTACATAACATATGAGCATCCATAATATTGAGAAAATGCTATTTACAATCAACATAATGTATCAATACCATCATTTCCGACTTTGGCAGATGTGGAAATAATACACAAAATATTACTTAAACAGAAGACACTACTAGTGGATATATCTGAAGTTAATTAACGTTTTCTATGATAATAAATGCTAATTTACTGACTACTTCCAACAACCGTTCGTCTTTTGTATTCATAAGCTGTAGAAATTTGGGCATATTTGCATTTTTATGATATTTTACTGCCAACAATTTATCTCTTCTTTGGAGAATTTTGGACAGCGTTTCTCTGGCAAAGAAATTTCGAACTTAAAATCGATTAACGACTTCTTGCGAATCCAGGTTATCAGTAACAATCCTGTTTAGTCAGCGGCCGGGCAGTATGATAAGCAGGTGCAAACTGATACCATATCAAAATCTAATACTCTACGGTATCAAAACGGGACCATTCTGTTTTCATCTGAGTGCTCATTTAAAATAGTTCCACGCCTCGTTGTTTTTTTATGTGCTTGCAATGACTTTTATGAATTACCATCCGTAATTTGTGCACTCGGTCAGTCAGTCATTCATTCTTTCATATCATGCAATCATTTATGCATCGTATGCTTATTTATTCTTTATTTATCCTTACACTCCTTTGTTTCCTTTTCTTTATATTCGTTCTCCAAATATTTACATGCATGAGCCGGTCCAATTAACTTTGTTCATGGCAAGACTGGATGTGTACCTCTTAAAGTTGATATAAAATTATTGGGTTTTTTAATTTACAACACAGTGTGTTTATATCTTTGCACTTTTATTGTCTATGATGATGTACTGTTTAATCTTTCGTGTCTGTCCCGCCATTTGTCAGATGTTATTTTGACCATCCATATACCGTGCACGGTCTCGGCAGGACTATTAAACCTATTAAACTTGTTAAACTTAAGTGGCCTATCTGTTATATTTCGCAGATTGAACTCCTCTTCTCATACAAAACCGAGAAGCTAAGGTTGCCCTGCAAGAGTGTTCAGCAACAGTCTAAACACACTAACACATACAACAAAGCAAAAAACAGCATCTAGACTACAGACTTGCACGAGATAACAGCAGCAGACTCGACTAGTAAAAGAAACCCTTCCAAGGGCAGGAAGAGAAGAATCCATTTTCAAGGAGTACCCAAAACTAGATCAATGCCTGGCATCGTGACCACTGCAATGGACGCAGTCACCTCTGGAATGACTGCAGCAATGGAGACCTCAACTGCATCCGCCAGCAGCAGCAACGCGGAGAGCACAACCGGTGGACAGGACATGTCAGTGGCCAATGATCTGCATTTCGTGATGAGCGCCATCGTCGGCCCGATCCTGTGTTTCCTGGGGATGGCTGGCAACTTGATGTCCATCATCGTGTGGTGTAGGCCTGGGATGAGAAGCTCCACTGGACGATATCTTACTGGGCAGGTGAGAGAAGTTTCTATGGCAACATCCAGGGACGCTCCCGCTTAATGCTTGGTGGTAGAATTAGGGTTAGGGACAGGTTAGGCTTAGGAATAGTGGCGGGTTTAGGCAGGGACACCACGGACGTTTGGAGAGTGGGAAGGGGTCAGACGAATGTTCCTATTCATTGCTAGTATGGCGGAGTTCCCCCCAATCATAGCCATGTGTTATGGGATGGAAGAGGGTGTTGCATTCTCCCAGGGGCCCGTAAACCCTAAACCCGCCCCTGCTTAGGAAAGAGGAAGTCCGTGAGACAGTCTCTAGGTAAAGATAACAAAGAATTTGCGCTTTATAATGGAATCTCTTACTATCGTAAGACTTACATTAACTCTGCATGCTGAATGCTATCAAAGGTGCAATCAGCACTGATACACTGATGTAATTCTTACTATGGTGAGAGATCCCATCGTTAATGTGTAAGCTCTTAAATGTCCGGTTAAGGAGCTATCTCAAAAGTACACTTTAATCCCAAACACTACCTACAATACTCTCCCTAACCTCTCAACCCACGCACAACGTTGGAAAGTCCCTGATTATTGCTAGTGTCATCATAATCGTAATTAAAGTCATCGTCTTTGTCCTCATCATTATTTTGTCCTCATTGATAATCTAACAGCAGCAGCAGCAACAGCAGCATCTTAAAAGTAACCACAATCAAAATCATCAATTAGTTTCTAAAACTGAGTGAGCAACGCTGCATAAGAAGGAAGGAGATGTAGACTGGTCTAAATAGTAAACTTTAAACTCGCTGACTTTTGATATCGAATGTGCATTCTTGAGAAAATAAATTACATATCATCACATGTTTCTGCAAGATGAGCGTGTAAAAGCGGCTGTTACATCTCAAGCATACCTTTATTCCGTAGTGACCATCTAATTTTGCAGAAAAGCTTGTTGTTGTTATTGTTGTTGTTGTTGTTGTTGTTGTTGTTGTTGTTGTTGTTGTTGTCTTTTTTTAATGACAGGAGGAATAATGTTACTTAGTCTATGGTTGAGTAGCAGAGTTTTTCCAAGACCTCTCAGTTTCTTTGTCATTTGACGGGGATTTGAGGGGGCGGTGGAGAGGGGGAAAGAAATGGGGTAAAGGTGGGGGCTGTATCAAAAAGTTATCCTTTCAAAACTTATTAACTTCCTTCTGTGACTTAAACTTCCGGTGAGGATGCTNGGGGGGGGGGGGGGGGGGGGGGGGGGAGGAAGAATGAAATTTCGCCCCATTGGTGATGAATGTGTAGAATTCCCAAGGCCTGCTTCAACCTTCCGGTGCGACACGCAGATGCGGTTAACTCTTTGATGCTCCAGCCAAAACATTTTTAAAAGTAGAGGGAACTCAATTGTAAATTATGGCACACAAAGTATTTCATAAACATTCCCTGATGTTCTTCATTCAGGGAAAGTATATTTTGGGATTGTTTAGAAGTCTCAGATTAGGGCACTTCGCTCCAGGGCATTATAAATATCTCCTAATAACCAACTACCCATCGTACATCATGATTGGGAACTGCTCCACACACAGTATGGCTCACACCTTGAAAAAGAGTCAGATTTCTATTGTTACCAACATTTGTTATCAAACTAGTCGATAACATTAGGGGGACATTCCGTAGAACTAGTGCAGTGGGTGACTAGAGAAACGTTTTCATAAAAAAGAAAAGAAAAAGAAAATACGACTTTATTTACCCCGTGGAGACAGTTTTTTACAGTGTCATACAATGTTATACATCTCATTCATATTACAAACACATATAACAATACAAATCATATATTTAAATTCATACTATTACAAATGAAACACATAACAAAGTCATTGCTAGTCGCCAGCGGTGCAGCGCCTTGGTCCCCCCCCCTCTCCCCCAGCTCTNTTAAAGCCAGGAACTCATTTACACTCGAGTCGAGTGAGGATATGGAAGTGAAGTGTCTTTCCCAAGGACACTACAGCGTAAAACCGCCCAGCTCATGCTCACGAGTCAAACACATAAACTCTAAACTTGAAAGTCTTCAGTTTCTGAGTACAACTTACAAACCGCACGGCCACGTTGCCTTATGTTGTGGAGTGTAGGGTAGTTTTAATTTACTTGAATGTTTGTATCAATACCAACACAGTCTATAGGAAAATCGCTGTGAAATGAACCTTAAAAAAAAACAAAACTCTCCAATCAAAATCTGAATTATTTTTTTTTTGGGTTGCTTCCTCAGGCCGTAGCAGACTTTGGCGTCCTGTTGATGTTCATTCTCTGTGACTCGGCCAAAGCATGGAATCCGGAACTTATGTACTCATCCTCCTACGGAGTCTTCTTCTCGTACATTGGCTNACACTACAAAGTAAAACCGCCCAGCTCATGCTCACGAGTCAAACACATAAGCTCTAAACTTGAAAGTCTTCAGTTTCTGAGTACAACTTACAAACCGCGGCCACGTTGCCTTATGTTGTGGAGTATAGGGTAGTTTTAATTTACTTGAATGTTTGTATCAATACCAACACAATCTATAGGAAACTCGCTGTGAAATGGACCTTTAAAAAAAAAAACTCTCCAATCAAAATCTGAATGTTTTTTCTTTTTTTGTTGCTTCCTCAGGCTGTAGCAGACTTTGGCGTCCTGTTGATGTTCATTCTCTGTGACTCGGCCAAAGCATGGAATCCGGAACTTATGTATTCATCCTCCTACGGAGTCTTCTTCTCGTACATTGGCTACCCCCTCTTCTTCTACACCATCGTCTGCAGCATTTGGTTCACCGTCGGAGTCACGGTGGACAGGTACATCATGGTCTGCTGGATCACTAAGGCCAAGGTAGGTTGACTGTGTCAAAATTTTGAATGCCTTTCCTTGATGGACAACGCTAGAGAACATTGGGAATGTCAGTCTCTGACTATTGGGTAACTCTGAATGATAGCGTAATGTTGTGTCTGTAGCTGGTGTCCAAACAAGTGTCTCATATACAGTTAACATGCCTGCCATTGATATGGCTCTCCAACTAAATAACTCGAAATCTATAAATTTTGTTTGCCGAGGGCATATTAGACATACAGAGGTAGATACAAACTTGGACTGTCTGCCCACCATTTTTTAAATGTTGACAAAAAAGATAATGTGAGTTGGTGGGCTTACTTTCACACAATCAAGGGAGATGACGGCACAGATAATCAGTTTTCATAATCATCTTTGTTCTCCAGATCCTTCCTCAGAGAGGCATTTTAGTCACAGCGACATAATCGCCCTCGAGAACTCGAAATGTTAGATGCATGAAATGCATGTTCTTTGGAATCTCTATAATAATTTTTTCCTCTGACACCTTGAAAGCTTATACTTATTACTATGGTGTCCTTTTTATCGAGGCCCACCTGAATAAAGACATGATATAAGAATTGAGAACCTGAGCACAAACGATGGTATCTCTTACCATCATAGAGATTAATCAACTCTACATGTTGAACGCTTTTAAGGATGCTTTTAGCACAGATGTACTAATGTACTGTATTACTACTACTTTTGTTACTACTGCTACTACTGCTACTGCTGCTACTACTACCACTACTTCTTCTTCTCTTTCTGTTTCCACTACTATTACTACTACTACTACTACTACTACTACTACTACTACCACCACTACTTGTACTACTATTACTGCCACTACTACATTCCTGACTTCTGCTTCCAGAAATTCTGCAACGAAAAGCGAGCCAACTTCGGACTACTCCTCATCGCCATCAACAGCTTCATCATCAACCTTCCACACTTCGCCTCCTTCACCCCCGTCGACCCAGACGACACCGGCAACACCAGCAGCGGCGCCGAGAGACAGGCGTCCTTCAAGGAGACGGATTTCGGCTCAGGGGATGGCGGAAAGTTCTATGAGTTCTGGATCCACTGCATCATCCTCATTCTGATCCCTTGGGTGTCCGTGCTCTTTATGAATGTGATGATTATCAACAAGGTTAGTTAGAACCTGGTTAGTCTTGTTAGAAAGGATTCGGACGAATAGATAGACCGGTAATGATAGTGGGTGGGAGTGATGGGGATGATGATAATCATAATGATGATGAAGATGATGAATAATTTTTATACTTGACGATGATCTTTTTAGATCAAAAATTTGGGCCATTAAATTAACTTTATTTATCAGTGAATACCTACCTCTTTACGTCTGTTTTAAAATACTAATTTTTTTTTTAATTCTTAAATGATGATGATGATGATAATGAGCATTCATTTTATTATACTGAAAAGGACTTTTGCCGAAACGTCTGGCTGTTTTACTGTTAAGCTCTTATTAAATTTTCATTAAAGTTGATCGGATTCAAGTAGTGTTTGAAAATTTTCGCTTATTTTACAATGTTGATGATGACGACGATGATGATGATGATGATGCTGATGATGTAGTTGTGCGAGAAGGGATGGGATGTTGACAGTGTGCTTTTTGTTCATGAGTGGTCATCATGGAAATACGGGCTTCTCTTGAATGATGTTTAGAGTGTAGCTAATGTGCTGCTACCACATTTTCACATACACTTATTTAATATCGAGGCCCACTCTAGTAATGAAAATGCTAGAACAATAATGAATACGTGTAGGTGAAATTCATACTTACTTGTTTACATTATCTGGAAGCCCGACTTCATAGTACAACGGACAAGTCCAAAATACTCTATCCTCCTTCGCATTATCCATGCCTGGGATCTCTCTGTTAATGAGTGTTATGCTGCTCTTATTGATCTGATTTATTCTGTATCTTTTCTCTTCTTTCCACAACGCTTACTTCTACTCTTTGTCTCCAATCCCATCTCCGTCAATCATACCTGATTGAGAGCTTGCGCATTAACGATAGGATCTCTTACCAAAGTTAGATTTGCATTAACTATGTATGTTGAACGCTGTCAAGGATGCATACAGTACCGATGCAGAGCAGTAAAGTTGATAACAAAGATCCCATCGTACCCATCGTAAATGCGCAAGCTATTTCGTAACATGATATATTTTGATAGGGAGGTGGCATTGTAATTTTATTTCATCAGCTCTGAATTACTTTCTCCCATAGATCAACGACTCCAACAAGCGGATGGCGGACAAGAAAACGAGCCAGTCGATGAAGAAGAGTAAGGAGTCAGAGAACCAGATCACGCGCCTCCTGCTGACAGTGACCTTCACCTTCCTCTTCTTTATCGGTATCCAGTGCATTGTGCAGTGTCTGTGGATGCAGAAACCGCCTGGGGTAAGGCACTAATTGGGGGAGGAGGGAGTGTGGGAGACTAGAAGAGTGGATGCGGGGAGGAAGGGAGGGGGAGGAGAGAGGAAGAGGAGAGCTTGATTGATTACTCTAAACTGAACTAGAGAGCCACCATTTTGTTGGAGCATTAGCAAGAGGGAAACAAAATTTGACATCATTTCTATCCGTCATTTTGCCGGTTGTAATTTAAGCGAGTAAAAGATTCTTGAGGTAAACTTGAATGAGGTCACTTAAATTCAGCTTATTTCAGCAGTCTTACAGAACTGAACAGTCAATCTGATTTTATTAAAGTTTCCTCATGGTTATTCTTTTGGACGGAGAGCAGACCTTACGAAGGTTAAAGATAAAGATGAGTGGTTTTGGAAAGATTGCTCCGAATCTTCTGGTTGGTTTGGAAAAATAAAAAGAAACAGTAAAACTCTCTGCAATCGCTGCTCCTTATGCCACTGGCATGTCACATGAAAAAGTTATTGTACGAAAAATACGAGCCTAACTTAACTGGGTCTCCAAGGTAGAGGTAGAGCTGGAATTTTATTCATTATTTACCTTTCAACAGTTCCACTTTTTTTTTTAAAATATCTGGAAGAACTGCAAATTTATCCACTGTGATTCAAAACTGAACTTTTCGTCATCACAGGCCAACTGGCTCTTGGTCAGTTCATCCTTTGCGTTTGCCAAGACCGGAATTGTCTTCAACTCGTCCTTGAATTTCGTCCTCTACTGCTTGACCGGAAGACGCTTCCGCCTGGAGATGCTGAAGATGCTGGGTCTGGTGCGGAAGGACCTGCAGTTGTCCAGTCTGGTGGACAATCCATCTTCGGGATCTAGCAGGAGTGGAGCAACCACCAGCACCACCGGCACATCGGGCTCGTCCGGCATTTAGACGAGGAAGGAGCTGGCTGGTAGA
This sequence comes from Ellobium chinense, assembly GCA_033807755.1. NCBI lineage: Eukaryota > Metazoa > Mollusca > Gastropoda > Ellobiida > Ellobiidae > Ellobium > Ellobium chinense. The sequence continues at coordinate 231,905 of JAWQUT010000263.1, forward strand.
GGGAAAGAGGTTGTGGGATAAAGGTGTCAAAACTTCAGACTATACCAAAGAGACTGTAAGCTTGCTCTCTGTTGTCGGGAACGCTAATGTAGTGGTACTTAAAGGGACGAGAGGCTGGTACTCTCTGTCGATATCATTGTTAGTTCTGTGCTCCCTGGTTAGCGAGAGACTTGCTTTAATGTCAGTCTGGTTTATCCAAAAGTAGAGTCTAATCTGTAGTAGGATTCTACCAGGCGTTACGACTCTTGATATTGAATATGGCTTAATGGAGCCGCATTGACCAATGAAGATATTATTAATGTTACAATGACTACTAAAAACATAATCAAAGATTATTATCATTTTGTTTATTACTGTTGTAATTATCATTATTATTATTCTTATTATTTTTATTGCCACTATCATCTCGCCTTCTTGGTTTCACCATCATGAGGACCAGTTCAAGACTCGCTCCAATCACACATCTTCTCTGAAGGGTTTTTGAATCTCAAGCAGGACGAGGAGTCTAGAAAAGATCTGACCGAGCTGATCAGCTTGTTAGGAATGATGTATGCATTTTATGACAAATACATGAAGAGATCTAGATGGTGTCTTATTAAGAAATTACAGCCAGTGCGGGAATAGTGTTTCTGTAGCATTAATACTTAAGAGGAGAAGTTGCAAAAAGGAAGCACGTTTAAGGGGCAATTTCAATTACAGGCGTGAATAGAGGATATTAAAGAATAATAACGTGAATGATAACATGTTCTTGTTTTCAGCATGCTGGCATGCTGTTACGACAGTGCTAGTCTGTCTTTAATACTGAAAGTATTGTGGAAAATGCGGGAAAAGAGTTAATTTAGATGTAGGAAATCTCCACAAATAGAGATGGTAGACATGCACCGAAACCATGGATAAAGCTGCTATATATTAGACTTATTTTAGACATTGACGGTAGGATAAAGTTATTCGACCGAGTTCGGGTGTTGACAGTCTAGTGTGAGCTTTCTTGAACTAATGAATCATCACTTTAAATCATGTAACTGACTAGTACCTATGCTCTGTGCTCCTTTTTAACTCCCTATTTACTGAAGGAGGCACCGCCGAACTCCTTCGCGTTTCAGGCCTTTCCAACCGGAACTACATCCACACCTGGCCGTTCTGTGAGCTGATGGCTCAATGAGGATTAGGTACAGTTGATTTCTCGTATTATTCAGGGGATATATGGCAGTCATAGCGAGGGAGATACAATGTAGATTCCTGACTTATCCCAAGATTGCAGCCACAAGAATTGGGAGACACGCAGGTTTTACATACAGCGTTTCTATTCACGTATAACGTCTTTGAAGACCTTTTCCTCACTGGGGAGGGGGAAGAGGAGGAGGCGACTTCCAAAATGAAAAATTACAACCATAGAATAGTCTCTGTCTTCCAGCTGCATTCACCACAAGCCTGAGTTTTTCCCGTGTTCGTCTGTTTGTTTCTCATCTTCTCTCTGATAAATGCATTGGTTAGTACATCAGTACAGTAACTGACGTATTTGAACTTTGGTGAGGACAGCAAGAGGACATCTAAAAAAAAAACCAACGGTATTGTGGTATGGAAGATCGCGATTTTTCTGTTATACCCTACAATGGAGTAAGGATTCCGCCAACCTCCCAATGTAAACTGTATATTTATATCCTGTATTTGATTAAATGACGGATGTGAAAGTCCTTCAGGTTTCAAATGCTCAGTGTGGTTTGTCTTGTTAGCTTTATAGAGATGTGAAATTGCTTTAATGACTTGTCTATTTTCCTTGATCATGAGGATCGAGTTCTGGATCGATCCTGAATTCCTTTCTTTATTATTACGTTGCTTATTTAACTAACAGTTGGTCATGTCAAACGTAATGATTTATCAACTAAGATTTCTTGTCGCAGCATCTGTACTAACAGGTCTGAACAGTAAATCTGTTATTCTTAGATTATGAGCCGCTCTGTGCTGGAAGGATTGTATACGCAATATTTGCTTGCTCGTGGACAAGGATAATAGTATTGTTTATAAAGCGACTCTCTGAGGCTCAACAGAAACATAGCCCTCATAATACACGAGTCTGTGGCACAAGGCCAACCGAACGGATAGTTTTTAGAGGAAGTAGGGAGAAGAGGCGTACCGTCGACAAAGCTCGAACTACTGGAACAAGCTCGAGCTTGACAAAGATCGAGCCTGGATCGATCCTTGCGATCCGAGCAATGAAAAGCTCAAGCCGATATGACTTTCGAAAATGAGGGATCGATCCAGCACTACCCATTATTCAAAAGGTGTCTCCACAATGTACATGACCTGTGGAGACACAGTGGGCTACGTGAGTTTCGGTTTTATGTTAATAGCCGAGCAAAAAAACGGACGACTGTACCACTTTGTAACGCTTCCTTTCTAGTAGATTCTACTTATAGTGTAACAGCGAAGGATAGCGGAGCCATCTTGTCTGACACGGAAATGGCAAAAACTTGACCTAGATTTCATTAAGAGTGATGACCCAATACCTTCAATTAATTAACCGCGCGCAATTCACGGTCACTGTCTTTCCAAACAGTGAAAACCGGAGAGGCTTGAGGCAGGAGTTCACCTCTTGATAAATGACGCATTAAACGATGAAGAAATTAAAATATGAAATGCAATAATTAAAATATAGCCTCAATTTTGTATGCTGCCTTGCCTTGTTATAGCCACTCATATCCCTTTGGATTTTGGTAGGTACTTACATGTAGGACTTTCACGTTTCTTTTGGTGACGACGTAATTTTTTTTCCTAAATTTGTTCGAAGCGTAATTTCGTTTTTCGTCAAAGCTTTACTTCGGCCATGAGTAATGAATCGTACACGTCGGTCAACAAACTCCTGACGCGCTAAATTGAATGTAACGCGTTAGTGCAGGTTTTCTTGAAGTAGAGCTCTGCCAGTGTGTTTCAATACAGTCTGGCATAAAAGAAATTGTTTTAAGAAAACTAAGTGACAGTCTTATTAAGTGCCCGACACAAGCAGTATTCATGCAAGTTTGACATGGGTCACAACTAGTCATGAAAAATATATATATATAGATCTACCTTAGCTGTTAAAGAGAGCGGACATGTTTGCACTGTTTTGCAAATTTCCCACGGACTTCCTTTTTTAGTGTGCATATATTTGTAGAGTAAGCTTTTATCAGTTAAGTACAGAGCGTGTGGGTTCAAAGCTAGGTGAAACTGTATAAGTCTACTACGATTATAAGAGCATCACTTTATACACAAGTGGTCTGGGTCTACATGTCCTGACTAGCTATGCCACGCACAAAAGCACTATCTGTCGTATGTAAATTAATGCAGTGTATTGTTAAGTACGGCACTTATGAAATTCGGTCGGACCTACAAGTGAAATGTCACTTCCATTTCATCGCTTCTTCTTCACTCATTTTCATTTCTTTGATGTTTTCCATCTCTTCCTCTAGCCTCTAGCCTCCCTTCCTTCTCTTTCGTCGCCGACCATTGACTGTGTTTGGGTTTGCAGCAACATCTGCATGAGGCAAAATGAAAGTTCGGGAAGGTGTGTGTGTGTGTATGTGTGTGTGTGTGTGTGTGTGTGTGTGTGTGTGTG
>JAWQUT010000263.1:235666-248166 GCA_033807755.1 Ellobium chinense
CTCACCCCCTCCCTTTTCCCAAAAGTTTTAAAGTATTTCAAGACACAGATATATTTAAAAAAATGTCCCACGAAAACTTCATGAGTGCGGACAAAACGAACACAGATAATCACTATGCAAACTCGACAGTCCAATATTTTGTGGCCATGAAACTATATCAGCAAAGGACAACATACTCGTATTGCAAGTACCTCTACCATAAATTTAAAATTGCGTTTAACTTTAAGGTGCAAGGAGACAGGATTATGTGACATCACGAGTTTGAACCAGAAAAAGCCATTTCTTTCATTCCTGGTGTTTGCGCTAGGAGTAGGATATGACATGCCATGGGGGACAAAGCGGGGTAGGTTTATGTTAATGAACTTTGAAATGAAAGCTCTAGCGGATATGGAAAAGAATTGTATGCCACGAAGGTTTCAAAGTGACAGCTCCTCTTGAATTTCAAATAGATAGCGTGCATAAATAATAACTTTAACTTCCTTTTACATAATTTTTTTTTTCGTTTTGGCATGCATTGGTTTTGTTTCCTGTCAGCTGACATGCTTATCTCATCAGTCTTTCACTCTTTATCATTACTCTCGCCCGCTTCTCCCTCCCCAGAAAAAAAAAGAAAAAAATACTCTGTTCTTCCCTTTTAATCATGCATTTTCTTCCTCCTGAGTCTTTTCCCCGTTCCTTCTCTCATCCCTTCCAACATCTTTCCTACTCCTCTCTCTCCTTCTCATTCCCCTACCCCCTCACCTGCACCATTCTGATGCATCCTGTGATAGTTTCAAAATGTAAAATTTCACCCCTCCCGCAAAATCTCCTTTCCTTATCCTCTTTCCCTCTGCCCTGACTGCAAAATATTAATGTTACTGCGTTACCGAAGATTTCACGTGTTAACTATAAAGGGAAAAAAATATTGGCCTAAGGAAATATCCGCATGGCTGTAATTACTGATTGACCTCGCTACTGTAAGTACGTCAAAATATTAGCCAGAGAACATTGTTCTTTTTTTATATAAAACAAAGAAGCGAAATTAAAAACGGCTTCGATTTCCAAAGGGAAAAAAATATTGGCTTAAGGTCATCAGTACTCACAAACCTTATGCCAACTTTAAATGAATTTGGTTAATCAACTACCGAGATATAGCAGTGTAAAGAGGGGCAAATGTTTCTGAATGGACTATAGCATCACCTCGCGCTGGTTTGTTGTTGTTTTTTTTTCCTCAGTGAGAGGTCTTGGCCTGCTGCGCAGCCTGTGGACTATGAGTTAAAGCTAGCTCGCGTCTACTTTTGCTTTTCTGCTGTAAATAAACAAAAGAAATGTGCAATGCGGAAGCTATAAAACGTACTGAAAAGTGCAAAATGCATACGTGCTTCTAGGCTCTCCTCTTAGGAAGACTGAACCAGGATGCGTCCCTGGTCTAAAATTTAAAATGTATTAAAGTATCATACAACCGTCCACCTAGTCTAACTTTCAGCCCGAAACTCCAAAGCACCTTCTGTTTCAGTTGTCTTTGTTTTCTAGGAGTCTTAGATCTTTGTTCGAGAATAATGTTTTTACGAATATTAAGGTTACTCATCTTGTAAGTTCTATCTTTAGAATTCATATTTTTTTCACGTTTTGTTTCATAATCATCAGTATCTCGAGTTCTAATCTTCATCAAAAGTTTGTGAATGTATCTGAAAATACATCCAATGCATGCGTAGTACGAAAGCTTCAAATCATAGTTAACTCCATTTTCATAATAAACTATGTTTGGTGACTAACTTCACAGATCACGGCATGAGTAACATAAATCAAATATGACGATAAGTGGCAGCCATTTCGTCCAGTCAACAATGCTGTTGTTGTTTTTCTTTTTTCGTTTCAAATTGTTCAAACTTCATTCATTATTTTATTCATTATATTACTTGTCTTGCAACCAGTCAAAATGAGTCTAAAGTTGCGTTTGACTATAGTGGGTTAATGGTATGATTATGAATGCTCTGTGTACTTTCATTAGATGAAAAAAAAAGTTACAACGTAGCATTATTCTGGCCTGAGATTTAGTCATTTGAAATGGAGGAGGAGGAGGGGGAGAATCTGAAATATTTATTGTTGCTGTTTTTTTGTTAATAACCATGAAAAATTGAGTCTTCATCTTCAGTCTTGGCATAATATGTTGTTGTTGATAACGGAGTCAATATTGGGTTGTTCTTGCTCTTTTCTTTTTCCTTTGTAATGTGATCTGATTTTTACCTAAGATTTGATAGGTCAAAAGGCAGTACTGCATTTAAAAAATAAATAACAAGCGTATGAGGGACGTTATCACATTAGTGATCTAAGTCTCCAGCTTGTTTCATTCCAAAGTAGTTTCAGCGTGTCTGGTCATCAGTTCGGTTGATTTAATGACGCTCTGACAGCTGCTGGTGTTGATGTCAGTGCCCAGAGACACTCAAGGATAATGCTCTTGTCAGACTCCACGGCGCCATACACGTCAGGCTGAGGTCAAACTTTGAAAATATCTGGGGCATATAAATGTTGCAGTTCGCTAAGTTGCCTGTAGCATTATGCATAATTCATACGTTAGTAAAGGTACTGCTTAACAGTAAATATTACTGATGTTTAGAAAGATTCCATTGGGTACCGAAGTGCGTTAACTGACGTAAAGATTATGCATAACAACCATTGATCTTTTACACCAAGACAAAATCAGCTGACCATTCAGTTTGCCGGCACCTCTCTTCTGTCCATTCCCCCAATCCCAGTTCTAACATACACAAACACGCACAGTAACTTCCACTCAGTCTTCGAGCAGAACCATGCTGCCCTGGAGAACATTAAATAAAACCAAATAAGTTCCTTTAACTTTAACCTTGACGAAAAAGATACCATTCTTTAAAAGACATTCTGCCCACAATGATATACATGAGCTTTCTAGACTGACTGACTAATTGTGAACAAATCCTCGTCACGTGAAAGCAAAACTACGGTATCACGAACATTATCTCAGAGCGAAGTCGCAGTTGCCCTCTCAGAAAAAAAGTACTGACGACACTTGTTCACCGTGCGAACAAATCATATAATTTTGCCATGGCATGACAAGGTGTCAGACAACATTCCTATTCGCATCTAGATCCATTCAGCGTTTATTATTCCTGGCATTGACTTGATGTAAAAATGCACACATTATTGAGATTAATGTTATTATACCGGATGGTTTTTAAAAAAAATGTTTGCTTAATTGAAAGTTCTATGACTTTAAGAGTTGAGAAGAGACTGAGTTAAAATTTTAGGCACATCAACGAACAGTCTGTAACTGTTGCAAGTTCTATTGACCTAGGTGCAGCATAAAGGTCACTGCCAAAAAAAAAAAAAGGCACGTGTGAAAAAGATGATTTTTTTTTTGTGCTTTAGCCAGTGTGTTGGATGCACACCAGACGAACTATATTTAGACATCTATTTTTCATTTGGCAGCTGCGACTAAGCCTTAGCATCTATAGCAGTTAAATTTTATAGTATTACCAGACAATATCTGTTGATGTATGCCAACTTTCAAATGCACAAGAATTGAATTATCGAAGTTATTAAACTTTGAAATCAAGTAAACGTTTTTTTCTTGCGCCACCCGATATTTAAGCGTTAATACTGTATTATGTTGATCTTTGTTAATCTAATCATTTGTTATTGAAATTATGTGAATACTGATCAGACAAAGTAGCATGAGCTGTACATATTTGGCTTCTTTTGTTAATCGCTATTGCCACTGTTGTCTTCAGTGGTGATGAAGGCTTTATAAGGAACACGTCTGTTTGATTACACGCATATCATTTGTGACTTGTTATATACTGCGTCATCAAGCGAATCTCACTGAGTCAGTCTTTAAAGGGTAGGGAAACAGTTGTCACCGCCAGTGGCCCATTAAAATAGTGTAAACGTTTGTTGTTGTTGTTGTTGTTGTTGTTGTTGCTGTTGCTGTTTTTGTTGTTTGAGAGGATCTAATTTTTGCGAATTTTGCTAGTTGAGCTTGACACGCGAAATTATTTCTTGCAAAAAAAAAAATCATTCATTATCTTTCACATGGCTTACTACTTCTAAATAATTTATATACGGGCAATAACTCGCAAGAAAAAATGCAAATATAGTTACTTGTGATTACCATTCTTCATTATCTGGACGTCATTGACTACGGATTTTTTTTTTTTTTTTNATTTTTTTTTTTTTTTTGTACGCAGAAAGAAACAGGGTTGCCAGTTTGGCGATCCTGTAAAATCATTTATGATTGCTCTAGAAGTTTACACTCACACATATGAAGAAGCCGTCTAGTAAAACTCGAGAAAACTAGATCCTTGTATTTATCCGCTGAGGTTTGACCTCCATGGGGTACGCTACTTGTCCAGTCCTCCGCCTGGCCAACTCCAAGCCTATCCCACCACACGCAATGCACACATCCATGCATACAAAAGCTAGCTACATTTCAAAACCTGAAGCATCACATATTCCATTCTTCTTTCTTAACGACAATATTGCACTCGCTTACACGCACTCGCAGACACACACACACGCCTGTACACACATGCACACACACAGCTTGCAAAGTGCTCGAGAGAAGTTCATTCTGCCTTTTTTTGTTTCTCTCTCTTACGCTACTCAGGCCATCAAAACTTCAATTCGTCTCTCCTTTATGGCTGAAGCCTGTACCAGCCCCTAATGCTTAATCGTCTTTCGCCCAAGCTAGTCTTCAGCGAGCTCAGTGGGTGTTCGCCTGTAATTTGTAAAGCATGATATTATGAAATATAATATAACCAAAGCAATATGACATTATATTGTCAGTAATTGATAATTATGAACAATGCATTTGTATCAAAGCAATAACACAGATTTCTGCCGTGCAACTACAAAACACTGTATACTCATAAAACCAAATTACGATCACATGATGTTCTGTCGTTGCACTGCAGATTTAGTCTTCATGGGCTGGCCTGTATCACGTTTAGAATTAACACTTGATTTGCTAAATTTCTTTTGTTCTTTTACTTGAGTTTTAAGTTGCTTGCCATAAGGCGATTGCAAACTGATTTCCAATTCAACACAATATCTAAAGTTGCAGCCTAGTTCCTCAAAGATTAAAATATAATTTGTAAATGTTTTGTGTATATCAAATACCTCGTACCGCATGCATAAGAAAATGTATATATAAAAAGTCTGAAATGCCACTTCTGAAGACCAAGAAAATAATATTCCATCATACTTTTATTTGTTTGTTTTAATTGAGTTGTTGCTCCAAGCAGTTCATTAATTTGATTGTTTGGGGTTTTTTTTGTTTTCTGCTCTTGCCTCTGTAATTTTTATTATTTTAATTGCTTGCTACTTTGACACAAAAACAAAGCTAAACGTGTACTCTTTATCTCTACATTTCGAAGGCTTTGCAGGTTATTTTTCTGTACTTCAGAATTATTTGAGGTCCTATATTTTCTGAATGTGAACAAAATTAAGCTTTCAGTGCTTCAGAATTATTTGAGTTTCCTTTTTTTTTTGTCTGAAAGTGAAAAAAATTAAACTCAGCTTTCTGTTCGGTCTACAGTTTTTATTCTTTGTAATGTTTAATGCGTGCATATTGTCCGTCTATGTACAGAATGATGCTAGAGGACAGTGAAAGATTTGAGAGCTTGCGCGCTAACGATAAGATCTTTTACCATCCTAACAATAGCATTGGTGAATCGGTACTGAATACACTCTTAATAGTTTTCAACATGCAGATTTGATGTAATTCTTATGATGGTGAAAGATCCCATCGTTAATGCGCAAGCCCTCCATTAAATATAACGCTGCAGTTATTACATGGCATTATGTAAAGAGTATGTTTGTTATTCATATACATTCCAAAGCAGGTTTCCAGCTGGGTCAGCTGAACTTCTGTAAAAACAGACTGCAGTCGACAGATCTGCTGTATTATAGAGAAAGACCTTATGCGCTAGAGTCACAGTCACAAGGGGCGCAGAGACCTTTCCAAGTGACTATTCGCAGTGACATTGCGGATAGTGCTTGGGTGCTATCCGCAGTAACAAATAAACTCTTCTCCACAAGAGGCGCAACATTACCTTCAGTAACATGCGCAAACAGCGAGCACATCGTTTGCCTCCTTTGCATTGTTACTGTGAAAAGTGCTTCCCTAAAACCCTTTGGTGCACTCAACTTTGATAATTTATCAGTTTGGACGATACGATTTGCTATCTGGAAAGCTCTGAAAGACTAAACTTGGTAGAAAGATAGAAAACATCGGACTCTATTCAAAGATGCTAAGAGGTGTACTCTATCTCATATGGCGTATAAGGTCTTTGTCCATAAACCGGCAGTGATATTAAGCATCTTTTAGATTGTGTTTATGCCTGTAAAACTCTGTTTAAAAATACCTCGAAGAGGCCGAACGCTCTATTGGACATTAGATGAGATCAAGAAGATGGTCAGTCAGATTCTAAATGGCAGTAACTAATTTTTTTTAATTCTTTTCTCTCCACATCTGCATGACATTGGTATAATCATGCTTCAAATTTGCAAAATTAAAAATAAAATAGTATATAAGACAAATAGCTAACGAGTTTTGAATTGTTTGNTGAGAATATGACTGCAAGACATTAACGTTTTATATTTTTTAGGCGCATAAGATCTTTATCCCCAGTACATGATTTAACGAGAGTTGCACGACCTTTTTCGCCAATAAAAAAGAACGATAGGACAAATACAGGCATTAGCTATTATTAAGAGTAGACACTTCAGGAGGACAATCAGCAGCCAGAGGTGGCGAGAGTGAAGTGGAGGGGAAGGGTGATAAAGAGTCGATATTCTCGCTAAACAGCAGGTCAATCTAAATGCAACTTTCATTCAAATCTATAAATTCTCTATAATCAGTCCTTGTTTAGAAACTAACAGTAATAACCCAAAATGTTTATCCATGACTATTGTTGCAGAATCCAGAACACGGTATGGCCAAGGAAAAGGTTTTCGGCACCTATTACTCGTAGAGGGGCAAATCACTCATTGTGTACAAGCCAGTTAATCCGCTAATATATAAAATCCCCCTTTTTGGGGGCCCTGCCAGCCAATGTCTGGATGTAGAAATATGTAAAATGACCTGTGATCTAAATAAAGCATCCAATTTTGAAGTCTCAGGTACAATTTGAGCCTTCTAGATAAAAAATATAAAGTGTGTAGATCTATGTATTCGCACGCGGTCAAAACCAGCCGAATGAAAAATTGGGGACCAAATCAGAATTCAAGGTGACATTTTTCGAAAGACATTAAATTGTGAAAATTTTTTGGCGTTGACCCCCTTTTTTCTTCCCGTTAAAAGTTCGGGCAAAAGAAGTACTTTAAACTCCATGGGAGAAATTTCCCGAAATCACAGTAGTAGTCTATATGTAGAATAACACAAAATGTTAATGGGGCCAAAAGAAGAAAAAACAATAGATGCCAAAGACCAAAAGGTTTGTGACACCTATTAGAGGGGCAAATCACTCACTGTGTACAAGCCAATTAATCCAGTAATATATAAAATCCCCCCCTTTCTGGGGACCTGCCAGCCAGTGTCAGGGTGTAGAAATATGTAAAATGACCTGTGGTCTAAATAAAGCATCAAATTTTGAAGTTTGAGGTGCAATTTGAGCCTTCTAGATAAAAAAAAATGAAGTGTGTAGACCTATGTATTTGCACATGGTCAAAACCAGCCAAATGAATAATTGGGGACCAAATCAGAATTCAAGGTGACCTTTTTTGGAAGACATTTGTGAAAAATTTTTGACATTGACCCCCCTTTTTCTACCCGTTAAAAGATCGGGCAAAAGAAGTACTTTAACCTCCATGTAAGAAATTTCCTGAAATCACATTTGTAGAATAACACAAAATGTTAATAGGGCCAAAAGAAGAAAAAACAATAGGTGCCAAAGACCAAAAAGCCGACATAACATTCAAGACAGATAACTCTTGAAATACAATGTCTGACACAATTCTTACAAAGTTATCTCCCTCCCTCCGATGATTCCGTGACGGAACTAAATGCCTTATATTTCAGGACCAACTTTCCTCTTACTCCAAGAATTTTATTGTTATGGTAAGAATATCACGCACTAAAGCACGAAAATATTTTGGGCTTACGTCTTTTTCAGTAACAATTTAGATTTTTCGCTGCAGTGATCCATAATAATCGGGATATTATTGAAATTATATGTGAAAATAAAGGTCGTGGGTTCAATTCCCGACCACAGTCTAATTGTAAGTTTCTTTCATTCGCATTTGCTACAGTCCACCGTCTCTAAAATGGATATCTGGCAATAGGCCATGGAAGATATTGTCGGATACTAGTGATCAACGCCTATCAACAGCAGCGGCATTACATACTCACACTGAAGTTAGGGACGAGGTGATGGGGTAATAATAGTGAAGTCACTTGAGAGGGCATAAGCCAGGATACGAGTCTTATAAATCACATTATTATTGTTTATGTACATATAAACAGCATAGCTTAGCCTGTACAGCGCTTCTCGCTTTATCCTTTTTCAGCGATTGTTCCAAGAATACATATTTAATTAAGTTGTATGAGATTCTCATCTTGTAAGCCTACAATGGAATCTACTTTCATGACCAACTTTCGAGCCTCAGAAAACCGGGGGCCTTTGACAGGTGGTCGTGTTGTACAGGTCGATTTGTTTTTGTCGAACTATAAAGAAAACCTTTCTTCTCTAGCATACAAGTCACTGGTTCTATATCGCAGGTTTGGGGGCCTCCATATAGCATTTTAAAATGGCAAATCGTATGTTCAATCGAGAGAGAAACGTTTTCAAGGCAATAGGGTTAGCTGCTAAACCACTCCATCGCTTTTCCAGGCTTTGAATCAACTAAATGGCAACCTCCTTATATACTAGTGTGTTACCTTTTGTTTTTCACTCCTCGAGACGGGCGAAAGGATGACTGCAGTCAAGTCACGTTGGACAGGCTGTCAGCATACGGAGGTCACATTAGGGGTATAATCTGAGCTAATAAAGTCAGTGTCATTGTTACTGTTGTTGTTATTGAATGTGAACGTCACACCTGCTACTCAAGAATTATGGCAGGTAGTCGCAAAATACAAGTGGCCGTCAGACTAAGTTTCGATTGCATTTCTAACGGATTACTTAGTCTAGTAGCGCAATGCGCCACAGGTCCAGCCTCCCGCTGGCTGCGTGACCCAGTGTTATGAATACAACCGTCCCGTATGTTGTCTGCCTGTCGACCAGTTGCCACCGGACTGCGAAATTCGATCGCTACATTACATAATTGGCACTGGCATTGCAAATTTATTCTACTGTCGCGCCCTCTGTAGTGAAGTGAAGGTGAGAATTGCTTCTACTCTGGCGTCGCAAAAACAAAGAAGAAAGCCAGACAGAAAAGAAGGATAGAAAAACACGAAAGAAAGCATAAATCCGCCTGGCAGATGAAGGTTTTAAAAACAGAGAAGGTTGGGCAATGAAGAACTAATTTTCTTCCACCTCCCCTATTTGACGCAACATTTTTTTTAAATCATTCAAACAACTTAATGTATCGATAACTATTTTATTGTTGTCTATCACCCCTTTAACACCGGCTCTGATTAATCAAGCTCGTTAGGAGTGGCGAAAGGCCAATCAATAAAGAGGCTGTAAATCATTAGCTGTCACAGCCTCCTTAACAAAAACAAAACAAAAAAATTGAAGCAGGGTAACATCGTTGCTGAGAATCAGCATTTTCTCTGCTCAGCTTTTTCGATGTCAGTTTTCAAATTCTGGTTCTGGGATTTTCAAACTTTTCCAGTCCGCGGCCCCGCTATGCCACAAGACCCGAGGACAGTCACTTCCCCCCTTTGCTGTTTTATTTCTGGTCAGACAACGTCAAGCCAATAACAGAACGAAGTGCTAGCGGTATTCTCAGCTGGTTCATCATAGTTGTTGTTCTGTTAAATGTTGAGGATCATGATGAAGACGACGATAATAATGATGTTACTGTTGAATTTTGATGACGGTAATGACCTTGTTGAATGTTGATGAAGGTGAATTCAGAAAAGGAAACACTTTTTGCCCTCTTCTGACAATAACTTTCACTACCTAAAGCCAGGAACCTATTATACAGACGGATGGGCTGAGGAAAATATGAATGAAATGCTCTTCCAAAGCACTTACAATATGTCTATGTTGGTATTTAAACCCACGAACTTCACATCTTGAATCCAACACTGTAACTATTCGGTCATGCTGATCCACACAAATGTGATAAGTTCGTTAATTCATTTTGTTATTTTCTGTGAATTATGTGAAGTACAGCTGAGACCACTAAGAGAGACGACCAGCTGATGTCAACTAAAGCTAATCAATAATTGAATAGTCTAATGTCTGATGGTTGACGAAGAAAGGTACAAAAAGGTCACAACAGACAATGGCCACATTAAGACAGTATGGGATTCGGGGCTACAAATGTCGTGAGGGAAAAAATGATAAGGGACCTGTATGTCTCGGAGAGGTGTGGGGCCCTCGATCAATTGCCGAGGTAGCCCCTGGTGAATCCAACGCCGCAGTTTGTTTGCTTGACTGACTTGGTTTTTAACGTCCCTTTACAGCAAAGACAGAGCAAATTTATATCAGAGAGGAGATTTGAATCCAAGTCGAAATGCCGATAGATGGCTGCCCTTGAAGATACAAGATACAACAAACTTGGTTTAGCACAAATTATAAACATATAGGAATCCAAAACAATATCAATGCAATGGATAGTTTTGATGAAAATAATTGGTCATAACTGGTTCTCATACTTACACAACCAAATAGCAGAAAACAGCCTGAGGACCTTTTCACTCAGAGTGTGCTTCGAGAGGAAATTGACCCATTAAGAATTACCATAACACACCATCACTGAAAAATACTCACTATCCCTGATGGAATTCGAACCCAGGACTTTCATATCAATAGACAAACGCCTTACTTCAATCTGCGCCATCCGACCTACTCAAGCCCTGCTGTCAACACACTTGCTAAGGACTGGACGCTGCAACCTCAACAATCACCTACATAAGATATAGACAAAAGGAGCTCAGCTTCTATGCCAGTACCTGCAGACAGACCAGACACCACAACATATTTTGAAGGTATGAAGATGCCAATAGCACCTAGCAAAAAAATATGCAATTTTGAATAGTCCCTTTAAAATCAGGAAACTGGCCATGAGGAAGGAGGAAAGCGGTTGGATTTGAATTTCAAAGGCTTAGATAGGAGCAAATACATTTGTAGACTCAGAATAGGTGAGGTTTAGCCACTTTATTATAAAATTTGTGGTTGTTGCTGGGTGGATAAGGTTACCCTGTTTACTGAGTGAAATGGCCTAAAATGTTAGGTTGCCTTCACTGCTTAAGTTCTCAAAATCTAACTGGGTTAGGAGCATTTTTCTTTGTGTCAAAATTTGGAGGAAGAGCTAAATAACATGTTTGGAAAGTATTTTGGTATGAGACCCTTGTACAATTTAATGAGAGGTGTAAAACCTTAAATAGCGAACAGTGAAAAAAAAAACAAACATTGGTATCTTCATACCTACAGGACTGGCCTTTCCTGGTAGAATAAGAAAAGTACGATTGTGGCCATTGCCATTTGAATCCGAGACAAAGCTAAGAGGGAAATGCACAAACGTGTAGCTGACCATCCACTTCCTGGTCCATAATGGTCTGCTAGCATGAGCAGGGAATGCTGAAAAAGGAAAATAAGAAAACACTTACTCATTTGCTTATTGTCTATCTTCTTACTCGTCTTGGAAAAGGGGAATGCTCAACTTTGCAACGAACTGAACAAGGAAACGAAAAGAATATAATGGTAGATCAGATTTCATTTTTAAGAATCTCATTTTCTTTACTAACGTCAAGATCACTTCACCAAAGAACCTGAAATTTAATACCTAAGTAAGTCTGCAGTGATCTAGTATCACACTGTGCTTGAAGTAACGTCAATCCCTTTTTCTTATCCAAACTACTAAATCTACATGTGTGTCGTTCTGGCAATTACGCCTGATCATTTCGCCAAATCTGGCACCGACATTTTTTCAGTGCCAGGACAGCATTACTCGCACTGCTAACAAGCAACATCCAGCTGCCGATAAATGTAATTGTCAACACTTTTACAATCATTCTCTAAATCAGCTTCTAACTGTGAGTGTTGTCCGTATTGGATTGGCTAACTGGCTTGGTGACGTAATCGATTTTTGCTCATAAATTACTCCTAGAGCGTCATTGTACGTGTGTAATTACTTACACTCTCGATCCTTTTCTTGCTAGATTTAGTATCGTCAATGGTTGTGCCACTGAAAGTCACTGAAGCATTAGGAAGTTTTGTAAGTCTTCTTGAGACGATAATCGAAATTGGAATTAGTCAATTCACTATAGGGCCTACTCTGAGCATCATATTTCTTCGAATTCCGAGGGATGAGCTCATAAACTTCAAAGTTGTGAGGAGGACGAGATTGTGAGTAAAATTTGCAATAAAAAATTA
>JAWQUT010000263.1:253166-281585 GCA_033807755.1 Ellobium chinense
AGTCACATCTACTCTATAGCGACGTCTAATGGAACTGAATGGAATTTTAATTTCAAAATCTCACGAGAAAATACTGGCAAATCATGAAAGTAGTCTTAAGTAATGGAATATCCCATTTTACTTTCAAATCTTATCGGGATACATGACAGAGTTTTTTTTGCTTTGTTTTCTTGGGTTCTGGACAATAATCTTCTATGGATCCTCGCTCTTGACTCTAATCCTGTCCTTAAGGTTACAGAAGCCTATTCCGATTTCCCTCTTTGAGCCAATAAACTTTTTCTCTACTGTCACTTACAAGAAATTCCACTATCTCTAAATCTTCTTTAATAGTTTGCAGAATTCAATGAGCTTATTAAAATGATGTTGAAAATATAGATCTTTCAATTCCTTTTCGAGCTACGAACTGATGCATCGAAAGGTGTAAATAAGCTAACTAGTTTCCTTAAAGATAAGTGCTCCGCACAGAAGTTCGGGTTTAGTTTACAAAATCAGGAGAGAATGCAAATTAATTCGCAGGTAGGTCCACAAATCTAGGACTCATTCTTTATTACTGTCTTCTTAACGCATATGACAACATGCTATTTTCATCCAAATAGAAATCTGTAACCTTACGTCTTACCCAAGCACATTTTGGGAGAGTTTCAGAATTTACCAGGTGAATAACAGCAACATCGACTTGTAATCTAAGATGAGGATAATTATTATTTGATTGATTACATTCAACAGGCCATCGCAGACTTGTCTTGCCTGGCCCTAGTTCTGGTCTGCATCGTTCTTCCCACCTGGGTCCCAAGTGTGAATTATGACTACGCCTATGGTGTGTTCTACTCTTACATCGGGTTCCCCTTGTTCTACATCGCGGCCACTTGCAGCATTTGGATCACTGTTGGGGTCACGCTGGACAGGCTAATCATGGTCTGCTGGATAGTCAAGGCCAAAGTAAGCCTTAGAGACAGGATAGTCACGGCCAAAGTAAGATCTAGAAATAGTCCTCTCCTTAACCCGGATCAAGATAATCATAAAAGTAGTCTAATAATAATTTCTTCTATTTTTTTTAAATAAAAGTCGGCGATCGTAACCTTTTGTACGCTCCCGGGGAGTTGGGATTAGAAGGAGTTAACTGTATACTGGGTGGGTCAAAAACGAAAAAAAAAACAGTTTACTTAACCCCTTTGCTACCAATGAGACTCATTATGTACACCACCTTTAGACCTCTACACCACCAAGTAGCAATCTGACGTATCCATACGTCCTTTTTTTTTTCAATATAATGAACTCTTCTTACATACAGGCTAATGAGTTTGTGGTAAACTGGTGACCAGCATTTGAAATAAAACTTTTTATATGTATTATGACCGGGATACAAACATAGCAGGGCACTGTAAAACTATTTCCCTACGGAATAAGCGTAAATGGAAGTCGAAATTTCTCTGTTTTTTTAAATATTTTTTTTTGACGTAGCGAAGAGATTAACGCATAGATACTACGAATTTTTCATAAAATGCGTAGGATTCTGAAGTTTTTAGCTGGTCTGCCTGATTTCTAATAAAGCATGTCTTCAGTATCAGTTTAAAACTGTAATCAAAATGACATCCTGTTCATAAATCCAGGACCCACAGTGCACAGTCTGTCCAAAGGAATGTTAAGTTTTACTTTACTAGATCTACTAATGACCTAGATAATGACAATGTATTTATATCCAATCAGAGATGTGTACCTCTGAGACACTATTCATAACCACCGATGATATCTGTGCATAATCGTGTCCACAGCGATACTGCAGTGAAAAGCGAGCCAACATCGCCCTCGCACTGATCACCACCATCGCCTTCATCATTAACATCCCCCACTTTGCCTCCTACACTGCGGTCGTCGCTCCTGAGCTGGAAGACAGCAGGGGCGTTGACACTGTGGTCAACAACAACAGTGCCACCACCGCCAGACCGGTCACCCCAGCCCAGCGTGTCATGTCCTTCACCAGCACTGAGTTTGGCCGAGGTGAACAAGGTCAGTTCTACGACTTCTGGGTGCACTGCATTGTCCTGACCCTAACTCCTTGGATCTCTGTCTTCATTATGAACAGCATGATCATTATGAAGGTGAGTCGTCTCATACATTTGAGAGCTCGCGCATTAACGTTGGGATCGCTTAATCATCGTGAGAATTACAACAGTGCATCGGAGTTACAGGCATCCCTAGTAGCTCAATATGCAGAATAAAAATGTAAGCTGGTTTACGGTGGTAAGAAATCCCGTCGTTAATGCGCAAATTCTCACTGACTTGTCTATGTAACAATAGGACCGTGATTAGCATTCCCCCTACGATGTGGGCTGGGAGGGGNGGGGGGGGGGGGGACAATTGGGAAATTTAAGGTCCGTGAAACGAAAGAAAGAAGGAGAAAAACAGAATAATAAATAAAAATAGAAGGGGGAAGAATAGAGAGATAGCCCCCTCCCATAGCGCTTTTTTTTTTGGAGGGGGGGGGGGGGTCAGATNGGAACAGCTACGGCTCTGATTGATGTGTCTAGATCACTTACTAGCAGAATTAGTTTGATGGGACAATCCAGCCTTTACGCTGAAAACCTCAAAAACGGCTTTAATGCTGTCTCTCACTGGCCAATACTTTTCCGAGAAATGATATATGAACATTAATAGCACCGTCTTCATTTAGCTAATTATTCACGAAATAGATGATTCTATCACGCATGGTGTTGTTTGTCGCACCTCAAAGGGTCAAAGTTCCATTAAACTGGCTGAACACAGGTTTGTCCCCGTAAGCTCGGGACCTTTCTTACTAGGTAAAGGCCGTGTACGTCTACATGGGCCACATGAAGCTGAAATGGAAAGACTTATATGGATATGTTTGACTACATGGACTGTGCGATAACTATTTATAGACCAGAAGGGGAAAAGAAAAACTGGTTCAGGACTTCCTAAGATTGTCTCGTGTTGTTTATAGAGGCCTCTGATATTTTGACCACTTGCTAGACTAATCATATAAAATTTCGTTCCCGTGTCTCTGCTAATCTCAAAAGTTCTATTCATCAGGGTTGGGCAGAACTGAGGTTACCTGAACGCAGTTTATGAACCTAGATTCGGTTCACGTGAACTTATTCTGAGCTTAATAGTCATTTTGGACGAACTGATCTAGATCAGAACTGTTCCTAATTTGGGTGCTTGATCTGAACTTAAATTTTCTACCTAAATTTCAGTTCAGCTCACGTCTACCTCGAAAACCAGAACCGAATGCTGATTTCTAAAACCAACTCGAACTGATCTGTTCTTAACCCTCTAAGCCCCACAGTACCATATATGGCATAAGAGGGTGGAGTGTATATTCTTGTTATTTTATGTGCCGTAGCCATGTGGGGATGCTTATTCCTTAAAGAAATATACATAACAGATAGATTTCTTTGATTTTGTGTTCAGTGAAGTCCGTTTACTTAATACAAGAATGCACATAAAAATGAAATTTATTTATCAAGGCATTGTACTTCTGCTCTTGGGACTTAAAGGGTTAAAACTATTCAATTTTCAGAGAACTAAGCTAAACTTACTCCTAGAGCTTTTTCCTTCTAGTGAACTGAACTTGATCTAAGCTGACCTTTTCGGTGAACTTGTCCAATAATTGTTTTATTTCAACCTGCTATGTCTGTGTTAGCCCTATGTTCTATAGCCCTGCCAGGTGCAGAGGGCTCGCTCATCTTCTGTACGGANTAGGTAAAGGCCTTGTACGTCGACATGGGCCACGTGAAGCTGAAATGGAAAGACTCATATGGATATGTTTGACTTCATGGACTGTGCGATGACTATTTATAGACCAGAAGCGGAAAAGAAAAATTGATTCAGTACTTCCGAAGATTGTCTCGTGTTGGTAATAGAGGCCTCTCATATTTTGATCACTTGCTAATCATATTTCGTTCGCGTGTCTCTGCCAATCTCAAAAGTTCCATTCATCAGGGTTGGGCAGAACTGAGGTTAGGAGAACGCAGTTTATGAACCTAGGTTCGGTTCACGTGAACTTATTCTGAGCTTAATAGTTATTTTGGACGAACTGATCTAGATCAGAACTGTTCTTAATTTGGGTGCTTGATCTGAACTTAAATTTTCTACCTAAATTTTAATTTCAGTTCAGCTCACATCTACCTCGAAAACCAGAACCGAATGCCGATTTCTAAAACCAACTCGAACTGATCTGTTCTTAAAACTACTCAATTTTCAGAGAACTAAGTTAAACTTGCTCCTAGAGCTTTTTCCTTCTAGTGAACTGAACTTGATCTAAGCTGACGTTTTCGGTGAATTTGTCCAACAAATGTTTTATTTCAAGCTCGTATTCTGTGTTAGCCCTATGTTCTATAGCCCTGCCAGGTGCAGAGGGCTCGCTCATCTTCTGTACGGACAAGGCATTGTATCAAGCCTTGGAAACCAGTAATTTTTTGTTCTCCTGCTATTTTTCACATCGTCTACCAATGTGGAATCAAATCAATACTATCAAATGGGAATCACATCTCGCGCACATGACATCAGAGAAATGTAAAGTGCGCCAGACCTCAGAACACCAAAATCAACGTGGGAAAACGGATATTGCTTTACATTTTCAGTTATCATAACTTTCTATTTCTAGCTGTAACCTTGGTCTATTTCGTCATGTTTCACTAAAGGAGAGCAATTTGGAAAGCTTTGTGGTAGATTTCGTTGTGTGGTTTAAATGTTTTCGGTGCCCCTGTTGCAAAGTGAAAGGGCGTCCTGATTTAAGCGACTGTTATTGAATGGTTGATGAAAGTGTTTACTTTAGTGACTATGGGAAAATAACGGCTAGAGGCGGCCGTTACAGAGATCAGTAGCTTTCTTTGTTATCGTTTGTGTCGTGTTTTTTTTTAAAAAGGAGTGTAACAGGAATTTATTGTGGACGTGGATTCATTTCTAGTAATGAAACGAAATTGAAGCTCTGTTTTAGCGTTTGCTGGGATCACTTTGTTCTTTAATTGTTCTAGTATTCTCTTGTTTTGTGTTGTTGTTGTTGGTGGTGGTGGTGATGGTGGTGCTGGTGGTGCTGGTGGTGGTGTCGTTGTTGTAATTCATCCATTATTTTTCTATGCCCTTATGTCTATCATTCTGTACTCTTCTTCCCGACCTTCCGTCTCTCGTTCTTGCGTAGTTCTAATGTGGTGCCACCTATTAGGACTCTCGCACTAGAGCTCTCTGATGTTTCAACCATGAGATTGCTTTTGTTTCATTTTTTTTTTCATTTTGGTTTACTCTATAGGCTATGGGGATGCTGTTGGGATTACACAAATAATCAACACTAATAGTTATCAACATCGTACAGTGCTTGAAAAAACAAAAATACGACTTTTATTCATCCCTCCGGGAAACTGATTTACAATCCAATGTCACATAATGTTATATATCTCATTCATAATACAAACATACAGAACAATAGAACATGTAAATACATATCATTACAAATTAAATACAAAACAAGGTCATTTCGTTTAACATATACTGTGAGGCTGTTTCTCGTGTTTAAAGTCTACATTCTTTTAACTTTTTAAACAAAAATTATTTGTGAAGCTTTATGTAACCGCCGTTGTTGTTTTGAATTTGCTAAACCAAGAGTTGCTTTGCTCTCCTTGGTCAGAGTTCACTGGTCAAAGGGCGCATCACGCTTCGTTGTTTGCTGTCAGTAGGCCAACTATATGCTCCATGCTTTTGGAAAGTTCCTATTTAATCGTAAAAATCCATTCAAAGGAATGGGTGTTGTTACTAGTTTACTGAAATATTACTCGTTTTTTAAAATTGGATGAAAATTACACCAGCCGTCACAAAAATCCGAAAGAATAGCAATGAAACTGGTGATCATCAAGTATCATCCCACTGAAAGCATTGGATGGCCTTCTGTGTGGGCGTGTTGTAGTCAAACATTTCAAACTTTCATGTTCTTAACGCTGATTGTCAAAAGGAAAAAAAAAAGTTTCATTTTAAAGTTCAATAACTTAGCGTATATTAGCAGATAGATATTGTCTGTTAATGCAGCAAAGTTTTAAATATAATATTTATGCGCCATGATTATGTCATAGTTAAACATTACAAACCTGTATCTGATGACAGCTTGCTCTGTATGCGTTTAACACACAAGCACCGGTTCATTTTTGTTTGAGGGGATATTTTTTTAAAACAACTGAGAGCTTAGGCTTTAACATGGGGTCTCTTACCATCGTAAGAACTACATTAGTGCAGCAGTTCTGAATGCACTCTTATTAGCCTTCAACATGCAGATTCAATTTTTACGAAGAGGAGAGATCCCATCGCGAATGCGCAAGTTCTCAATAATTTTTATTATATTTTGTTTCCTTCTGTCAGTAACTTAGATCAATGAAACTTGCAACAATTACGGAGCATAAAAATCGATTAGCTCATGTGCGCAAAACTTCATTTCTGTTTGTTCTTAATTATTAAGAAGTTATTGGACACAGTTTGGAAGTTGTTGTTGTTTGTTGTTGTTGTTGTTGCTGCTGCTGCTGCTGCTGCTGCTGCTGGTGCTGCTGCTGCTGCTGCTGCTGCAGCTGCTGCTGCTGCTGCTGCTGCTGCTGCTGCTGCTGTTGCTCCCGCTGCCGCTGCTGTTGTTTTTATTGTTATTTTGAGGGGAATGAAACGGGACGGGAAGAGAGCACTCAATAATATGTAGATTTCTGCATTTTTTTCCTACAGATCAAGAACTCCAACAAGAATATGACTGACATGAAGACGAGCCAGGCCATGGAGAAGAGCAAGGAGTTCGAGAATCAGATCACTCGCCTGTTACTCACTGTGACCTTCACCTTCCTAGTTCTCATGGGCATGCAGTGTATCGTGGATTGTCTTATCGTGAAGATGCCATACCCGGTGAGCTCACTGACCTGATAGTATATTGCCATTGCGGGTGCTTTACTCATTCACAGACAGAGTGTAGTAAGTCACACCCGTAGGCCTTGCACTCTTTTGTAGCTCTTCCGCATCAATCGCTGCCATCTTAATTTGCTTAGAGATTCATACTTCTGTTGCTTAGAATCTCCGAGGGACTGCTCACAGAATAAATGTCCCGCCTCTATTATTAGCTGGCGTGGACCAGGCACATGGAGCCCAGTGTTTGGCTTCGGAAAAAAAGTTTTCAACAACAGAATAAACAAGGCAGTGATAGTACAGAAGTGTATCGGCGTTAACTCCTATGAAGTGGTGAAAGAAAAAAAAAGGGGCTTTTTCGTCACGCCATTGATTGTGTCTTCTTCTATCTTCATCCCTTCCTGCTTCTGCTCCTCTCTCTCTCTCTCTCTCTCTCTCTCTCTCTCTCTCTCTCTCTTTCTCTCTCTCTCGCTTTCTCTCTCTCTCTCTCTCTCTCTCTATCTCTCTGTCTTTCTGTCTCTCTCTCCCTATACTAAGCGGGGAATAAAACGAAAGTTATGCCCCTTCAATGAAGCCACTTAACTTATTTATTTATTTATTTATTTATTTATTTATGTATTTATTAAATTTTGGCCTTGTCCACAGGTAAAGTGGATGGAAATTGTTTCGGTATTTTCCTACTCCAAGATACCTTTCATCCTCAACGCTTCCCTCAACTTTTTCCTCTACTGCATGTCGGGAAGACGCTTCCGGAAAGAGCTGCTTAAAATGCTAGGACTGGCGAGGAAGGACGTCCAACTCACCTATATGACGGATTCCAAGAACCACAACTCAGGCTGTGAAAGCTTCAGCACTGGTACCAGCACCATGGACACCACCTAGACCTGAACCACATGCCAACTGCTGCACATGGTAGTGGCGGGTTGATACTTCAGTTTTTGAGCATTGCAATCTTCAGCCTTCATGCTTTGAGTATCAAAAGTACCGATTTTCTAGTTCGATTCTGAAACTCAGTTAAACAGGCATTGCGATTCTTTTCACTTTTCAGGCATAATTCTGATACATTTCAATACTTGCAACTCTTTTGACAATCTAGATCCGACAAACTGCCCTCACATTGAATGTATCGACATAGTATCCAAACTTCACAGTTCGAGTTTGGATACTACGTTGAGATTACTCAGTTGTCCAAATTGTCGATATTCAGGAACGACACAGTCTGCCACCACACTAGCAAATTTTAATGATCTGCTTTGTAGGCTTTGACGACGATTGTGAAGATAAAGAAACGTCTTTGGGAACAATCACAGATCTAGAAGTATTATACATATATATTTAGAGATGATTAAACCGAGTCACGGAAAAGTAATATTTATATGCCTTCTATAATTCCGTAATTCCATGTATTGACTTATATTAGCAGGAAAACGACTAAATTCCTACATCCTCAGTCCGAGAAAGTCCATTCATTTGATCTATAGTAAAACCAATTTCAGCGGTTATCAACCCGTGTTTAGAAGGCACAAGTTCGCTAATCATGGCTCCTCACTGTACTAAAATGTCAATTATTATTAACCAAAAGTGAACGTCAGGCTTGTGAGAGCCATGGCAACTGATTACATACCAACTTTTGGAACATCCACGGGGTTGGGCTAGAAACATAGATATAAAGTGCTTGCAGTAGACAGCGCTAGCGACCAACGCCAGAACGCGGCCGTTGATTTACAAAAAAATCGGATGTTCCTAGAAGTGGTCTCAAAAACGGCCCTGATATGTCATAAACAACGCATTCATTACCAAATCCACTATCAAACTTAGATAAAAAAGTTCTGAAGTTCCGTTAGTTTGCATGGTTTCAAAGTAAGATTGAAAGCCCCAAGACTCCACTTTTATTTTGAAAACTCAGCGAAGTAGTTCTCATTCCGTGTAGTGCGTAGTTGTCTGTCATGATCCTTTATTTGTCAAGAGTAGCTGGCTGCATTGGTTTTCGGCCACACGGTGGAACGTTTGCTGTCGGTCACATTTGTTCACATTAGCGAGTTAAAACGTTTCAA
Organism: Ellobium chinense; assembly: GCA_033807755.1. Classification (NCBI taxonomy): domain Eukaryota; kingdom Metazoa; phylum Mollusca; class Gastropoda; order Ellobiida; family Ellobiidae; genus Ellobium; species Ellobium chinense. The sequence goes on from JAWQUT010000263.1 coordinate 262,103, forward strand.
ATTTTCTCATATTTTAACTGGCCGTATCTCGAAACTAAGGTTTTCCGTATTCGCCCCAATATGCTGGGACCGACGATTTACCCGATACTTTCAAATACTGTAATCTTACAAGTGTCGTTACCTCTTCCGTTTGCTAAGTACGTTTTCGATGCATCACAATGCATTGATTGCTTATTATTACTCCTATTCTTCAACGGGGAGGTGGAAATAAGATTTTGACTAGGATGGTTACGCAGTAGAGTTTACAAAACCGTAACTTGTTTTTGCCGTTAATAGTGCGTCGGCTTTTATATGAACAACAAGGTCGTAAAGCTCAGTTCACATACGATAATACTGTAATGCCCGGTTGCATCTAAACTGCAGTTAATCATGCTCTTAGCAGTATCGATTCTCGAGGGATTAACAATTTATGGCCGAAAGCAAACACGATTTGGTACAGTATGGCTGAAAACTAGTGCAACCGAGTGGATAAAAAACAAGGAGGCCGCACAAGCTTGTGTTTAAACTGCAGGATCAGAAAAAACGAAACAAACACGTCCATAGTGCAGCTGCTGAGGAAGATGTTTCGTCACTAACTGCAAAACAAACTGATGGACAGTGATGAATATCAATGATGGTGATATTCCATTAATATTAAGCTGAAACTGCATAAGAAGTCGCTACTTCTTCGGACCTGAACAACTTTCATTGTTCAGACAAGACCCTTTTTCTCAAAAGCTAGAATAAAATTCAGGTGCTGTCATCACAAATTTAATGTGCGTTTGTATTCTTAAGCCCTTAAGACGATGGGAGAGTGAAGACCAGATGGCTTGAAGGAAAAACACAGATGGCAGAAAAATAATATAGGAAGAAGGAGGATTATGCAGTATGCTGAAGAGACAAATGGCTATAACGTTAAGATGATTATTATGGTGGTGGTCGTGGTAGTAGTGGTGATGGTGGTAATGGTGGTGGTGGTGGTGGTGGTGTTAGCGGTGGTAGAGGTGCTGCTGGTGGTGGTGGTAGTGGTGGTGGTGATGATAATGGTAACGACATGACCACGACAATCAAAATGACCACAATGATGATGAAAAAGACTGAAGATGAAAGCCAGAAAAAGAGTAAGAGAACCGTGGTATGCGAGTTGGAAGACATAACGTCTGTAGGTGTCCTCAATAATTATAAATACAATGCAGCTATGAAGAAAACTACATAGAGCTCTGTAGTGTATCGGCGTTATCGACTGTTGTAAAGTGATGATTGTAAGTGCCAGGAAAATTTGCTATCATACGCACAAGAATGATTGCAAAGCTGTCGAAGTCTGGCCGCATAACAATGCACTGACCGCTTTGTAGTGTTGCGGGGCTGAATGAATGATAGCTCACTTTCTTCAGAATTATTTGCTCTCAGATTGTCAAAGCAGAGTGAGAACAAGGTCAGGTAACTTCAATAAATAAACTTAGCACAAACGACAAATTGAAATCGTTAATACAGCAGGCTTTGTTTTACTAGTTGCTGCAATAGTGCATGCGCTTTGAAATACGATCATGATCGCTGCAAGTTTGCTCTTAGCTCTACGTCTACGAAACCGCGCACTAACGTCAAGCGAAAAAAAAAAACCACAACAACTGAACCACAACACGTTATAGCCACATTATGCTATTGTATTGTTTGACCATATAATAATGTTGTGGTCTGGGTTTTCCATAGATAAACTAAATAAAAGTATAATTTGTAGGGAATCAGTATCTAGTCTGGTATATTCCTCTGATAAATCTATATGTTACAGTAAACCAAACAGCATCAGGGTATGGAGCCCTCGACAATGTAATGGGAGGTTTAACATATAATTAGTGTTCGTTAAGAATCCACTATACTCTACATTTTGTCACCTCAGTTCACAAGTATTCTATGTCCATTGGTATCATCTTGGGATTCCTGTGCTTGGGTTAGAGTTAAGAGCAGGTTTAGGAAGAGAAAGTACCCGTAGTGGAGTTCTTGCACAATATATATAGTTTGTTTCACGGCCAAAAAAAAAAAAAAATCGGCATTTTTTCGTAATAACTTTAGTATTTATCAGCCGATTTTAACGAAATTTTGTATGTCGCAGTTTAGCAAGATGTATTAATGGCGATTTTTTTTCCAGGTCGGTCAGTACAGTTTCAATCGTTTTTTTTTTCTCTTTGTCTCTGTTATAAACATTAACGTGTGTGCATAGAATTTACAGTTTTACAGTAAAGAGACGCGGTGAATTATATCTAAGTGATATACGTCATATCTCGCTTTGCTGTAAAACTTCTGTCATTTTATTCATAAGGACTGGAACTTAGGTACCCATTTTGTAGCGACTAAATGACCTACTTACAAACATCGGACAGAATCCATTTTTTTAAAAATTCTATTAAGACAACTCAATGTCACCTCACATGCACAATTTTTAACATATCCGTCAAAAAACAAATTTAATATTACCAAAAAAATCTTTCGGTTTTTTCCGTGAAACTAACTATTCAAACCTTTTCTCTATTGTAAACTTGCACCTAGTCTCTTAACCATAATTCTGTCATATTATAGGAGAGCTATAGCATTTTCCTAAATAAATATAAACAACTTGTAAACTGAGGTGACGAAACGTTTGATAATCAGTATTTGTAGCTTTCAGTGCAACAAGGTAGCGCCCGATTATCGATGAGAATTATGTTGTAGATCTGCCCAGAAATGAGGACATTCCATGTTTATATACCTCACAAAAAGGAATCCAATATTGACTGCTCCCATATTTGCTATAGCCTCAGACTGGCGCAAGAAAGCATGAATGACTGAGTAATGTTAATAGTTACTGGCAAACCACTGTGCTCGATTTTGCCGTAATTCAATCCTTTCCCTAACCCCTTTTCTTTGTTAAACAATGACAAATACCCACTCATTTACGGCGAAATCACGCTCGCCCTGGAAAACATGGCTTGTGATTGAAAAACAGAACTCAGAATAAATTTTTAAAAAGGCGGCACTGGCCAAGTTTAGCCATGTAAAAAGTCTTTTGTTTATTTTAGGAACCCAATATTGGAGGAGTAAGTCTTAAAGTATGCAGAAAGCATCGACCCCTACAAGGTGTCACCTGACCGAAGAAAGATGCTTGATGACACATGTCTATGTAATTACTTATAAACATGTAGACTAACAATGTGTAGTCCCTTTTCGCTGTTTGCAGGATGTCACACCCTGTGTTGTTATTAGCTTAGGAAGTTATATTGACTCAGTCCTCGTTAGTGATATTTAACTTTTAGTTCGATTTTTATCCATTCTTCTATGTGCCTTCCTGTCTTGTGAGAAAAAACACTATCCCGATGCGTGGTGGACCAGTGGTGATGGTGAAAAGGGAAGGATGGGATCAGGACTTTTATGCATCATACTTTTTACACTCTCTTTCATAACTAGCAAAAAAGCGTTTATCTGCCTTTTTGTGACACCGGAAAAAAACATACTTTGTCTTTTCCCTTGGCCAATTACAGCTGGCATTATTTTTCCTTTTAACAAAAGATAGATTCACAAATATCTCCTTCCATATGTAATTAATATGAGACGGGGACGACTTTATGATACTAACTACATCATGGGCTGCCCAAAAGATGCTTCCATGCTGAGCTACGGCCAGAAGAGTAGTTCCAAGGTGGTTAGAGGAAACATTTCAAAGACTGTCTGAAAACATCACTGAAATCGTTTGATATCAACCCTGGCAGCAACTTCATAACTAACCGTTGTGGATCGGACTTAACGGCTTCCCTTTTTTCCATAAAGGTGGATGAGACTCTTAAGGCCATGCTGCAGCCGAGCAACAGAGACAGATCAGGTAAACCCGAACCAGTATGGTGAATGTCCCCTCTCATAGCTTGTCCCAGCAACGTCAAGGCATCGTCCGTGTTAAAATTGACGTATGGTACCTATCAGCTGTAGTTCATTTCCCAAAATGGCTGAAAAGATCCTCATTGATGCAATGGGCAAGCAATCCCTTCCACAATGCTAAGCTTTCTCGTCAAAGTAAACTCACTTTCCGAAAAACTTTTTTGAAAAGCTTTTCAAGTGCAAAACGAGCATACTTCTTGTTTACTTTGCAATTCTCTCTTCCAATCACAATGCTGTTGTTGTTTTTTTACCACTATAAGCATTTTCTTAGTCATTCCCGCCTTCATGCGTCATTCTCAGAGCATGACAAGTATGGGTTTGTCTGTTCTGGCTGGGTGATTTGGAAAAGTGAATTCCCAAGTTACAAGAAAAAGAGAAAAGAAAAGTTTGAACAGAAGGGAAAGCAACAGGACAATTATGTAAGTTAATAAAAGCCTGTCTGGGTTTTTTGTTACCTCTTAGTCATAGAAATAAATAACGTGAAAATCTATGAAAGGAAATACAGAGACAATCAATATAAGCTCCTCTGTTTGCTTATCTCCTTTTATATAAACACGTGTTGTAGTCTAATACGAAATTTTTACAGCCAACGAAACAAAAGACCCTGATAAAAACAGTCATGCAGAAGGAGAAGTAATTGAGCGTGCATTAATTTTCCATCACTTTGATTGTAAGCTACTGAAAAATGTTTGGTTGACTAAGCATAGATGCTTAACGTTTCTGTTTCTTCAGTAAGGACAAATGTACTTCCTTCGCCACGCAACTAGTAGCCACTCGGCCTAGACAAGACTTGCTGCTTTAGGGACCCGCGAATCCGAAAAAGTAGCTACACGGGCTCCGCCATTCTGGATCCGATTCCTTGTCCTGGGCAGAAAAAAAAAACGTGCATGGGGTTTGTGTGTGTGTGGNGGATGTTTACTATCTACACTTAGAACTCAGACTAGCTGCTTTGAGATGGCATAAAGGTCACAATTCCGGGTCAGCTGTCGGACTGTATGTTTAGACGAGTCTTAAGAGTATGACAGCTGGATAGAGACGGATCAAAGTAAGAAACTGTGTCTGTATAAGAAACCGGTTCCGAGCGAAGAATCGGTCCCCAGGAATCGCCGAGTTATAACTCGCAGAGGTAGGCAATTCCGTTCAACTCCATTCAGTTCAATTCAGTTCAGTTCAATTCAATTCAATTCAATCCAATCCAGTTTATTCAGCGGTTGTACAATGGGACATGAGAGTAAACAATATATACGGTGGAAAATATATATATTACATAAGTTATTAAATTAAATCCGATGAATGCATACAGATTCGAATCCAGTCGACGCCTAGTAGTGGTAACCACCAGCAAATCTTTTCCTAGTCTGTTCCAAGGAGTCATCCGAACAGTAACCACCTCCAGGGGGAAAGGGGCTCGCACAGTCTCCTAGATAGAGTATGAGCAGAAGTAAAGACAAAATAGTCAGGTCAACATAAGATGGGATGGGCGGGGGAGCGTGGCGGAGAGGGAAGGAATGGGGNNNNGGGGTAGAAGGGTCTCAAAAAGGAAAAGAGCCTACGAGATAGTGGGAGAGGAATCAAAAGTCTCGAAAAGGTAAATTGTGTGTGATCTTTGATCACCTCCTTTCCCGTCTCTCCTCCCATCCGTTCTCTCATACAGTACTCACACCCTAATTTCTATATAAGGCTCTAATGTTGTGTAAATCGCCCGAACGGACTTTGGCATGGGGCAAACCGGAGTTCGCATATATACTAACTGATTTTAGCACATAATTAACCATAGCAAATTGGCTCGCTCTTAGCATCATTAACTAGGGGCTAACGGCTTAGGCAACATGGCAGGCTCACGGTATATAAAGGACATTCCATGCTCTGCTAGAGACTGAGAACTGAAAAGGAAGCGAATTTCTGTGAATAATCGACCAAGACAAGTGGACAGCGAAAGGCGGGGTTTGGGATTTTACTCTTTTCAGTAAGACTTGACGTTTTGGTTTTGTTGCCTTCTGTTACTTGCAAAGATATTTGTTTAAAAAGGAAACCCTGGGATGGACGACGACGCCACTGTGCAATCCGTGTGTGTGTGTGTGTGTGTGTGTGTGTGTGTGTGTGTGTGTGTGTGTGTGTGTGTGTGTGTGTGTGTGTGTGTGTGTGTGTGTGTGTGTGTGTGNTGTGTGTGTGTGTGTGTGTGCGTGCGTGCGCGCGCGCGCCGAAGTTCTTGGGCACGTCTTCAGACTTAAGTAAGCTTACACAGTTCCACATGTGTAGGGCGAGTTTACATTGGAATAGCACCAAAACCAAAACTAACAGTGAACTTTGTGGATTTCGTTGTTCAATTCAATTCAGTTTCCCTTAGTTCAATTCAGTGAAGTTTACTCTGAAATCAAGTTTCAAAGGGGTAACTTGTGAGCGATTGCGTGTGAATTTTTTAGTCATACACTTAGCAAATTGACTCAAAAATAACATGAATCTACCTCAGATAGACTATATTAGGAAATCAAAATCAAATCTACAGTACTAACCATCGTACACAGACCTACCGTCTCTTCAGTCAGCAAATATGGTGACAGTACTTTATTATAGGGTTATAGTGTAGGGATAATATGGTGATGCATAATATTATAGAACATACATGTCTTATAGTTGACATGCTGCGGAGCAGCGAGGCCGAAAGGTTAGAGCGTTAGACTAAGATCAAAAGGTCGTGGATTCGATGCCATGATCGTGTTATAAGTGCCTTGGAAAAACATTTTATTCACATTTTCCTCATTCCACCCGTCTGTAAAATAGGTACCTGGCTATACGCAGTGAAGGATTTTATCAGAATACCAGTGGACAGCGCCTGTAAATGGCAGCGGCACTGTATGCTTTCCAAGGCGTTGAGAAAGTCTTTGAGCCTGCCTGATTGATCAAGCTGAGTTGATGATATTGTGAAGATGCGTGAGTGGGTATTGGTCTGGATGCCAGACTTATGAATCGCATTTTTATTTTAAATTAATTAAATGAAATGAATTGTCACTATAATGGGCCCAGTGGAGTAATGATTCAGTTTGTTGTTGAACCGATTCAAGTTACTGGGGAGAATTCCATATCATTACATCGTGATTCATTGTCGTCATAAGCAATAAATGTAGGGCTACGATTCGAATGACGATCCTGTTTCGCTGGAAAAAAGATTATGCAAAGATAAAGACTGAGAGGTGAGTAGGAAAAGATGGACATCACAGTCTGTAAAAACTTGTCTAAGAGAAACATAAAATAAAGATCATGAATCAGAATTATATTACAACTAAAAGCCAGACCAGATTAGAAGCGATAAAGAACACCAGAGGCGTAGCGAGGGTAATTTTTTTTGTTGATAGCGACCCAACATTTACATCCACCTAGTTGACTGTCTGAAACCGTCAGTGCCTATGCCAACATCGTCATTTCACGAGGTAAAAGTTCCAATGTTAGATATCACAAGTAAGTTATAAGTTATTACTTAGCAGAGCTGATAACATCAAACGCACTAAGACAAGCAACTTTTAATTTAAGACAAAAAGAGACGGAAGTATCAAGATGTCCCTCGTATTACTCCATCTAAATGAAACAGTAAGAATGTTAGGAGTCTTACAAATGATTCCCAATAAGTCCTAAATAAAATAAATTAAGGCTCTATTCGTCATAAACACTGCAATATTTAAAGATCGTCTAGACTAATCGCCCGTCGTCTCCAAAAGAAAAAAAACAACTCAGGAAGCCGTTCACGGAAATCGCTTCATAGAAAGGATCTTGCGCAAAAAGAAAACAATAGCAATCAGCATAGAGGATAATCTGTTTTTGTCTTAGATTATTCGCCACCTTTGGCTAAAATTTCTCTCTTGAATGACACAGTCTTTGCAGCTTTGGATGCAATTGTGCGTACGAGAGGGCCGAATCTGTAAAACAGACGACAGTGTATGGGTTTTCAGATTGTCGGTGAAGAAAATTAACTAACCTTAACAAAGTCGTATTTCCAATGTTTGTAAATGGTTTAAAGGTAAAGTATCACGAGAGTGAATATTTCACAAAACGTTTCAGATTAGTTAAATTGTATTAGATAAAGACAATAATATTTTAGAAATCTCAGATTTATAGAATACATGAACGCAACGCCCCTGACCAACACAATTACAGGTCCACCAAAGCGCCGTTCTCAGGGTTACAAATCAAGCAACTATCCAGGTAAACAACACACAGATGTCACAATGACACAAGTTTTACAGTATTCTTGAAACTTTCTTAAGTTTTCATAAAGGACATAAATTCAAGAGCAGGCTAATATCTGTGAGCAGCAAAGTGATTGTTCTGTTTTGTTTTTGTTTTCCTCGGCGACAGTGAGTCAGTAACGAAAATAAGGACAGCATCAACATCGCCAACGACAGTAACAACAACAACAACAACAACAACAACAAAACTAAAGTTTATGAACATGAGCACCCCCGAGAACAACCAATGGACAGACATGACGTCGGTTTTCACAAGCACCATTTCCGAGCTGACAACTATGACTAGTTCGCCTCTGACCGGAAGTGCCACGGTAGAAATGGAGAAAGTAGTGCCCGTGCCGGAAGTGCAAGCCCTGAATGAAGACTTTATGTACGCCCTACGGGCAGTGGTGGGGCCCATTTTCATCATCTTTGGTCTGGCGGGAAATTCTGTGTCCATTCTGACCTGGAATAGACCTGGGATGAAAAGTTCTACCGGCCGTTATCTAACTGCTCAGGTAAAAATATAGTTTAGTGTTGATAGCTGTCGGTTTGGAGTATGAAGATATTGCTGATCAAGAAGACGAAAATCATCATCTTCATTTTACTTAATGGTTAACACCAGAATTATCAAAAGTTTTCTGATAACAACGAAACCAAGTGATGTTGTCAAATGTTTTGAGAATGCTTCTCACAATCAGTGGATTATTATTGTTGCTTCTTTCGATGGTTTTTGTAAACTTTTGTCTGACCCTGAGTTGATGGCATACATGAACTTTCTCGTGTGTTTCATCGTCTTCTTAATTAGTTTATGCTCCTTAAACAGTCATTTCAGATTTCAAGTAAAGTTCATAATTTTTTCCAAAGTGTGGAGAGTGTCTTAATAATGTCAGAGTAGTGTCAAATTACAGTATTAACTTGACTTATGAAATCGGTGGCTTAACGATGTTGATGTACAGTTTAATCTGTCGTATCTGCCCCACCATTATTTTGTCAAATGTAATTTGACCGCCCATGAACCGTCTAGTACGGTCGGGGCATGATTACTCGTTATAAACGTGTTACATTTTATATCATTTGATCAGGCCGTGGCTGATAACACACTGCTGTGCTTTGCTCTCCTGGTCATCTGTCTCCCAGCCTGGTTCCCAGACTTGAACTACCAGTACGCTTATGGCGTGTTTCACAGCTATGTCGGCTACCCACTCATTTTTTTCTCGGCGCTCTGTACTGTATGGATCACAGTCGGGGTGACAGTTGACAGGTACATCATGGTTTGCTGGATCACCAAGGCCAAGGTAAGCGGATAAAGGAAGGTCTCCTCGGATGTTACATGTTCCTAATGTGAGCCAAGGTACAGGGCCGTCAAATGTATTTTGGAAATTTAGCAAAGTTACAAGTTAGATGGTGATATTAAAGCACAACAAAGGCTAAACTGGACACAATTTCAACTGTTTACCAAACTCATTTATACATTAAAGAGTAATGTTTCAAAGAAAGAAAAAAAAATGTAATATATCTTAGTATCTTACATGATTATTTGAAAAACATTTATCTGCACTGGATCTAAATAAATAAAGCAACAAACTATAACAATTTAACTAATGCACAAATTTTCGGACTGGCATCCTGGAACGGAACTAAGGCGAACAGTAACAATGAAGGTGAACAGTTGAACAGGACTCAGCAAGTATACACTAATTTCTTTACAACAAGACGAAAAACCATAACTATTTACTATCAGTATCACTAACTTAAACACANGATGTTACTTGTTCCTGGTGTGAGCCAAGGTACAGGGTCATCGAATGTATTTTGGAAATTTAGCAAAGTTACAAGTTAGACGGTGATATTAAAGCACTTGAAAGAGTGTGAAGTAGATAGACTGTTCATTATAAACACAACAAAGGCTTCTACTGTTTACCAGGCTCATTTCTACACTGAAGATTGATGTTTCAAAGAAAGAAACAAAAATTGAAATATATTTTACATGACAATTAGGCAGATTTCTTAATGTTTTAACACAGTGATATTAATCTGAAAGGAATTTGGTTGGTATAGATCTTAATAACAATTTCTCCAAACAAAACATGATTTATTTTGCACGGCGTTTGAGCAGATCTCTTAACACTTTAGCATAGTGAGGATAAATTTTGAGAAATTTGGTTGGTATAGATTATATTAACATTCCGTTGTGACGAGTCATCAGATATAAAGAAATAAAATAATGTGAAAATGGCAGTGTCATAGTGGCACTTAACTTTAAAGGTATTTAACGGCAAAATTGTATTCAATTGTAAATTTTATTAGTGAATTCAGCAACATAGTAAATATGTAACTGATACAAGAAAAAGGCATTTTGATAATAACAGCACTGGTTCTAAATGGCCCTTTTGCTATTATCCGTTGGCACATGTTACGAATTTGTCTTCAACGGCCAGATGTGGGCATTTAATTTTTCAGCAGTAATTTAATGACTTCCGTCATGAGGAGATACCCGTAGCTGTCAACTTCTTTCGTGTGGAGATAGCCTTTTGTTTCTGAAAAACATTATCTTTTCAAATTCCCTACATCTAAATCTTAGGGACTGATATAGGTGAATGCGGGGTCCAAAGGTTCAATTTGCATCCACTAATGATGCGTTTTAAGAGGGAAGGACATCGATAAAAGCAGAGCTTTTGTTGTCACTATAACATCTACATTTTTGTGCTGATTTCCACGCTTACCTTGTTGCTTTATTCACCAACATAAAGGTAAATTTGGAGAATAAAATGCTTTTTTGCGTCAATTAGGCTTACGTGGGGCATCCATCATGCTGATCAGTTCGTTTTTCTAAAAGTTGAATGTCTTTATAACACTTTGTTCTTTTCATATCTTTCCTGATCTCATATTTCTATTAAAAACTGCTGATTTTTAAATCAAACAAATTTCTTTTGAATGAATTTTACTCCGTTAAACACACTGGAACATTTGTTTCAGTTTCATGCAAGATATTAAGATTCTTTTTTTTTTTTATCTTTGGATTTTGTTTTTATGAACACCCCAAATTTTGCTATCAACAGCAATACTGCAATGAAAAGCGCGCCAATTTAGGAATTGCTCTCATCGTGCTCAACTGCTTTCTGGTCAACACCCCACGCTACGCTTCATTCAAACCGGTCAGGCCCGACGGCGATCCCGCCCAGACCCCCAACGGTAACAACAGCAGCCACGAGATTCCACAGGAAATCCCCTCCAAGCGACAGACGTATGAATACACCGAATTCGGCTCAGGACAAGGCGGATCGATCTACGACTTCTGGGTTCACTGCATTTTCTTGACGCTAGTACCGTGGTCTTGTGTGTTCTTGATGAATGCCGTCATCATTAAGAAGGTGAGCTCGGGTTATATCTCTCAGTTGAACAAAACTTTTAAGGGACAGGCATAGTTATTTGCTTCACTGTCTAAATAAAATCCACATTATTTTTTCAAAGGCTTTAAACCGCGCACAATTTCCCTCCGATTGACCATTGGTCAGAAAACACCGCTGGAATGTCCGCATTTTCACCCTTTGTACGGGCCCATTAACGCGCTGTGTCGTCATAAAGCGAGAAAAGCTAGCATACGATTGACGTAGATGCATGCGTTAACTGTATGGATCAGTCGTCTGCTAACCTATCTGGCTTTTTGACGTCATGCAGCACGAGTAATGGCGGCACACGGGGGATGAAAATTTCAACATTCCTGTGGTGTTTTCATAGAAACCTGGCAGGCGAAAGGAAAATTGTACGCGGTTTAAATTTCATTTAAAAAGAATAATTATGGCTGTGAAGCAAATAACGATCCCTTTCCCTTCAATGGTTTTCTTTCCATTTGTCCTGCGAGAGCAATAATACTCCATCTGTCAGGAGAAAAATCGAAAATAAATAATAACATGAGAAGTAATGACAAATAACCCTGTAGTGTATGATGGTTCTTTTATTCTCGTCGTGGACCTTAATGTAAGTACTTAATGTACTTTCACCATGTATCATTGGCATACAGTACTTTATATGAAGGTTCTAATAATTATATTTATATAGCTCACTGCTCTCTGAGGCCCCCACCCCAGATGCCATTCTTAGTGTGAGTGTCAAAATAGGTCATGCTGTGTCCTCGTCTCTCCTACAGATCAAGAATTCCAACAAGGGCATGGCCGACAAAAAGTCCAGCCAGGCGGTGAAGAAGAGCAAGGAGTCTGAGAACCAGATCACGCGCCTTCTGCTTGTTGTCAGCTTCACATTCCTCGTCTTGCTGGGTATACAATGTATCACAGACTGCCTGGTGTTCAAGCTACCCTACACGGTAGGTGTCCACACTGTATAGATATGACGTTATATTATATTACTTGTGCAACGAACTGGTGAGAGAGGTTTGGAACGAAAGGTAGCAAAATGAAACATCTTTGTAGTGTAAGTGGGCCTAGTTTACGGCCATCGCGTCATAAACATCGTACTACGTAACTAGATAAACACGCTAGTCTGTGTTTCCGTCAATGCACACTGCGACTGGCAGCCAGAGAGAGAACGCATTTGAATCGGCTAGCGAGAGGGGTGGCAAAAGCTACCCGTCGAATCACGCAGCAATGGCGTTCAAAGGTGACATAATCGGAGATCATTTCAAATTATTATTGCTGTCTTTTACTATTTTTTTTTTTAATTTTTAAACGGTGATCCAGTCTCTCTCCAAACACCCACAAGGCACAACTTCATATAACAGTATGTGTGTTTTTGTGTGTTTAAAACTGTGTCTGTGGCTTTTTCGCGGCGTTCTCGATGTCACAAAATAGAGCTTGTGTCTCCTGGCCAGGGTTGTTGTAACGAGTAAAAAGTAACGCTGCTACGAGTACTCGTTACAGTTTTCGAGTAACAATTACTTGTTACATGCTTCACCTTAAGTAACGAAAAGATACTCTTTACCGAATTTTTGTGTAACAATTACAAAATTACTCGTTACTTTTTGCGTTACTTTTGTGTGCGTGTGTATTTGTGTGTGTGTCACGCGCTTACTTGACGGCTTGAACTGGATTTTCGGGGAGAACAAAAAAATCAAAGCAAGCCGATGTTGGGCGCAAGCTCCTTCGTCTGTCCACGTCACAGATTAATAAATTTAATAGGCTGTGGCCCACGTGTACCTGTGCAAAACTTAACGGTCATGAAGTTCGTGGTGTCCACGTAACGGTACCACTGATCCTCCATTGTTCGCTGCGTAAACATTGTCACGTCATAATTATGTAAACAATCGAGATATGCGCAACCTGTGATCGCATTGGTTGCCGGCGATCATTTTTCAACTGTGTTTTTGCTTGAAATTGAGATGAAAAAGAGCTAGTGGTGGAGCGTAGTAATCTGGCCCCGACCCGTAGGGAGGAAGTTGATGGGAGAAGGGGTGAAGTGGACGGACGTAGGATACTAGGATCAGGCCACACCTTCGCGCCACCCAGTCGCGGGCGGGAGGGGGGGTGCAGGGGGAAGGAATGAAAGGGTACAAGTTGTGTCGTGTCGGGTTGCCCATGGTGTAAGGGAGGGAGGTATGAGAGGGACAACCTGCGTTTAGTCGGGAGTAGGTGGGGCAGGACTGAGTAAGATGGCTGTGGAATTTGAACACAGACACCAGACCGCAAAATGTTTTAAGTTTTGAATCAATCATATGTGAGAATTGAAGAACACAAATGTAACCGTCATGTGCAAGCCAGAATACCCCGGAGTCAGGCTTTATCTCTTTGTTTTACAAATACAACTTACTTATTAAGAGGATGAGGTCGGCCGGTTGCAAACGCACTTGGTCTGCACTCATTACAGAGATGTCATCATCACCACTGCGTCATAGGCGAATCCGCCATCCAGTGTCGTGGTTCTCTCTTACCCTCACCAATTCCGTCAAGTTAAATGTAAAAGTGTACAGATGTAAACCTTTAGCTTTATTAGAATGAATTACATTATTGAAGACCTCATATAGAATCTAGTGGCTATATTCTTTTCATTCAAACAAGTACAAGTGGAAATTCCAGAAATATTTCCCCTCCCCTCGGGCCTCAAATTCGGGTTTCGTATCCATCGAATCCTAGCTCTGGAATCGAATCCGGATTCGAGGTTTATAGGATCGAATGGGCCAAACCCTAAAAATCAGCTTTTCAGAAAATTAGGCACCATGTCAAAAAAGTGTATTTGAAAGAGGTTTGTATCCTGGAGGCATCGGATGTCGTAATGCTAAGGATTCGTCGTGAAAAATACCGCGAAATTGTACCAAACCTTAAATGCAGCATGAAAGAGGATTCATTTGTCCATGAATCGAAACAAGGAACACATGACGATAATAGCCGTTTTTGTTTGCCTACGTCATTTGGCCACAGAGGGGTTACATTCTGAGCTGTTCCATTAAGTGGATCGTATAGTCGTTATAGGCAGTATGGACCGTCATAGTGCTCAGTGTACCAAATATAACCCAATCTATCACTTGATTATTATGCAAATTCTATTCAGATCATGTTTTGTGCTCCCTGGCGAGGTCAGATAGTCAACCAATGAAAATGCTCAAAACAAACACGTTTGTCAGCCATTCTTACTCCATTCATAAAAGTATCACAGTATTTTTTATTCACAGTGTGACCTAATTACGCGAGCAGTGAACTACAGAATGATCGTGAAATAGGCCTTTGAAAGATCCAAAAAGACTATCTGAGAGCAAATTTTTACAGTTCATAGTGAATAACTGCTGCAAACTACAATCAAAGTGTAAACTTTATTTGCAAAGAATAAGAAAACCACAGCAAGGAGTGCTACTGCTCTCTGCTGAAATAAAACAGCAACCAAATTTTCTGTTGTCCTACTGACCTCACGAGTAGTTTCCAAGGAGCCTTCTCTCGCGCCTGGGTAAAATTCAACAGGATTTTTAGAAGTAAAATTGTGAATAAAAAATAAACAAAAAAAAAATAATAAAAAGTAATAGTGAAAACGGCCTCTTTGAAAGCTTAAAAGTTGGAAACCTCAATTTCTTACTTTGAACGTCCATAAATATATAAAAGTGAAAACACATCGTACTATAAACCACACAAAAATTACACTGCACGTACGGTTAAACACATCTCCACGATATTACAAGCCTCACTAGAACTGATGCCTAGAGGATACAAATAATTGGGTGCTCACCTCCCTTTTTCTTCCTTTTAAAAAAAAATACAACATTAGTTTTTTATCGCCTTTGGCGGAAAAATGCCAAAATCAAAGAAAAATTGAAGAATACCACTATTCATTTAGAGGGCTTCAAGAGGAAAAAAACCGTACGTGCCGATGACCAAAAGAACCACTTAACGGTCGAAGGGAAGCAACCAGTGAAAAGAAAATCGTGAGCTAGTACACCCAGGACTTGTCTCCCATCCTTTTCGGTTTATAATTTTTACGACTATTGTCCCTTCGACCATAAATTTTGCAACACTTCATCTTTTCTCTCTCTCCTCTCTCTCTCTCTCTCTCTCTCTCTCTCTCTCTCTCTCTCATATTTTTAAGATTATGTCCTTAGGATCACACGGAATTTCGTTGTTGCCAACCGACTTCTCAACCACCTTATTTGTGCTTGTATCTGTGTGTGCCTGCATACATGTGTATGCGCGTGTGTGCCCGTGTCCGCGTGTGTGTGTGTGTGTGTGTGTGTGTGTGTGTGTGTGTGTGTGTGNAGAATAACGCAAAATGTTAATAGGGCCAAAAGAAGAAAAAACAATAGGTGTCAAAGACCTTAACGGTCAAAGGGAAGCAACCGGGGAAAAGAAAATCGTGAGCTAGTACACCCAGGAATTGTCTCCCATCCTTTTCGGTTTATAATTTTTACAACTATTGTCCCTTCGACCATAAATTTTGCAACACTTCATCTTTTCTCTCTCTCTCTCTCTCTCTCTCTCTCTCTCTCTCTCTCTCTCTCTCTCTCCAATTTTTAAGATTATGTCCTTAGGATCACACGGAATTTCGTTGTTGCCAAATTATAGATAATAAAAACCGACTTCTCAACCACCTTATTTGTGCTTGTATCTGCGTGTGCCTGCATACATGTGTATGCGCGTGTGTGCCCGTGTCCGTGTGTGTGTGTGTGTGTGTGTATGTGTATGTGTGTCTGTCTGTCTGTGTACATGTGCATGGGTGTGACCATGAGCGATTGCGTGCGTGCGTGTGCGTGCCTGTGTGTGCATGCGTGCGAGTGTGTGCGTGTGCCGAGCGTGTGCGTCTGTGCAAGCATGCCTGCGTATGTGCTCGCGTGTGTGCTTATGTGTGCATCTTTTTTTTCAGTATTTTCTTTTCATTCTCTTGTTCATTACCTTATGTGTATCCACGGGGTCAGCAGGAACGTTGTTAAAGGATGTGAAGGTGATACTGTGCCTAGCCTTGTTGCTGCTGATACACTGACCAAGGGAGTGATAGTTATGGTACAGCAGTTAGGTAATGGTGGTGGTGGTTGTGTCTTAGCTCGACGGTGTCTCAACCACCAATTCTGTATGTGTGTTTGTGTGTATGTGAGCCTCTGTATGTGTGTGTGTGTGTGTGTGTGTGTGTGTGTGCGTGTGTGTGTATAATGTGTGTGTGTGTGTGTATAATGTGTGTGTGTGTGTGTGTATGTGTGTGTGCGTGTGTATGTGTATGTGCGTGTGTGTGTGTCTGTGGGTCTGTGGGTTTGCGGGTCTGTGGGTCTATGTCTATGTCTGTGGAGTGTGTTCATGTGCTGGTCCGTTTTCTGTAGGATAATGTTAATGATAATGGTTATGATGAAGATGTGTTGGTCTTTTCTAGAGATAGAAAAAGATGCTGAGAAAAAGAATGAGAGAAATAAAGAGGAAACATATGAATAAAGTGTTGCTAGATTTGTATAAAAAAAAACTTAAAAAATTAAGGTAGTTATAAATGGGAGACAAATCACGGATGTACTAATTCACGGTCGTCATTTCACTGGTTGTTTCCCTTCGACTGTTTGCTGCACCTAGTCTAACTTATGTGGATTTTTTTGGGGTTGTCTAACTTATGTGGATTTTTTTGGGGTTGTTCCCACTGACACCACCAATGTATCGTCGTTACTGGTTCCCTCTGAGAATATTGCCACCACTACATCAGCAATGGCAACAGCAGCAGAGACAGCACCAGCAACATTATCATCACCATCACAACCACCATCACTATTACCATCATCACCACCAGCACCACCATCGCCACCTACGATCACTATTACCATCACCACCACCACCACTATCACCACCATAATACCTATTGTTACGTCAACCAGCACATCATCATTATCATAACCTTTATTATTAACACCTTCCTTAAGAAAACGGACGCGCACGCAAGAGCACACGCACTCACACACAGACACGCAGGCAAGTACGCAAACGTACACACATTCGCGCGCTCACATATGTAAAATACGCACACGTGTGCACAGGCACATACGCGCAGACGTCCACGCATGCACATGTAAGCTCGCAACGCACGCGTCTGCGCGCAGACACACACAATATTAGTGGTTGAGGTCTACCCTATTACCCATGATTTGGATCAAACAAAATTCCGTGTGATCTTAGGAACACAAACAAGAGAATGAGATGGAGCGTAAAAGACACAAAAAGAAAGAGAGACAGACAGGCAGACAGAGAGAGAGAGCGGGGATGAATTGATGTAAAATTTGTTGTCAAAGAAACATAATCGTTAAAAATGACGGTCGTAGTAAATGGGAGACAAAACATGGTTGTTATTTCATTGGTTGCTTCCCTTCGACCTTAGCCGCTACTGTTTTGCTTTAGGTTGTTTTTTTCCTTTATTCCGTTGTTTCTGTTGACTGTCATCAGTTATCAGCAGTAGACTAGTACTTTCACCATCACCACCAACCCCACAATTCTCCGTGAGAGAAAGAAAGAGAGAAATGACTTGGTGAAAAATTTTACGGTGGAAGGGACATAATCGTGAAAAATTAAGATCGTGATATATGGGAGACAAATCATGGATGCACTAGCTCATGATTGTCATTTCATTAGTTGTTTCCCTTCGATCGTTAGCCGCTCCTGTCTTGCTTGAATTTTTTGTTTGTTTTTTTAATCCGATTTTTTTCCATTTACCACTACGAGTGCTTCGTCGTTGCTATTTATTTTCTTTAGGAGTATATCACCACCGTTACAACAGCAATAATAATCTGGCGCCGACCCGTAAGGAGGAAGTTGGTGGGGGAAGGGTTGAAGGAAACAGACGTAGGATACACTGGGATCAGGCATCACTTTCGCACCACCCAGTCGTAGGCGGGTGGGATGAAGGGGGGACAGGTTGTGTTGTGTCGGGCCGCCCGCTATGTAAAGGATGGGGATAAGAGGGGCGAACTTATCTGCATTTAGTTGGGAGGAGGTGGGGCAGGACTGAGTAGGATGCACAGACACTAGAACGCAAAATGTTGTAAGTTTTTTATCAGTCTCTCTCTCTCACACACACACACACACACACACACACACACACACACACACACACACACACACACACACACACACACACACACACACAACACACATACACACACACACACACACACACACAACACACACACACACACACATGTGTACAGGGGGAAAAGCTTTCAACACAATGCGTTTGGTAAAGCGAGATATACGGTTCCTGGGGTCGAATTAACAACATACACGACTGAAGGATCATAAAGATGATACTGGAATAATAATAAAATACAAACTGTGTGACTGAAAGTGAAAGTCACTGTACTAACACACAGGACTGTAGGCCTATTTTGAAGATTTCTGTCTAAAACAGGCTGTGCACTTCAGAAAATTGTAAATTTCCTTGTGAAGAAGCAGACTTTTTTTTAAAAAGGTATTAAACTAAATGGCCATTGATACCAAAACGAACAAAGGCTGCTGTTTTGAGACTTCAACACAAATAAAGTAGATATTAATTCAAAGACTTTATGGATATCACTCAAAAGACAACCGTGATAACTTGTGTGAAAAATGCCAGTTAACTTTTTGCGAGCTTGTTTCGTCTCTTGGATAACCAAGAAACTGAGACCTGAAAGTATTTGTAAGTTACTTTGCTTTCAAAAAAGTAATTGTAACAATTATTCATTTTTCAGAAAAGCAAAGTAATTGTAACAGTTACTTTTAAAAGTAACATTTAACAACCCTGCTCCTGGCGTAGGTTCAGTGCGCTTAACGATGTGCTTATATGAAATCCCCTTTACAATACATTCTAATGTAAATAGTATGTCTTCTTCCGACCTTACAATATTCATAGAGCTTATAGTTAACAATAAGGAACATGATAAACTACCTCGCCGCCCTCTCCCTTCCCCTTCTTGTCAAGACATTCCCGAGCTGGTGACTTTTTTTTTT
>JAWQUT010000263.1:281619-294839 GCA_033807755.1 Ellobium chinense
GGATAACCGCGACGTTGCTGAAACAGTACTGACAGGTCTTGTACTTTTCTGACGTATCGCCATCCGCGAGTACCCATTGTAAAGTATTGAGTTATTAGGTCTCAACGTTCTTTCTTCCAGCCAAATATTGCAAACATTTTTTTCTCTTTCATCCATTTTTCCCGGCTACCGGTAAACAGAAGCACACGACTCTTTCTAAAAACCAAAACTTACCCACTACATGTATAACTGTATTCGCGTTGGGTCACCCTCTTGCAAAACATAACATATCTGAAAGCATCTTCCCTGACCAATCGTTGTCACTTTTATCTCCTCTCATTGCAGCTTTGCAAAAACTGTATTAGGTTTGTTATAATAAACGTTATTAGTTTATGGAGGATCGGAAGGATTGAAATAACCCTGGTCGATATTACACGACTTATTGTTAAAATTCCCTGCGCAATCACACTACAGCACATTATCTTTGAACATCACAGCTTGAACAGCACATTGCTTGCACATAACTCCGCAGTTCACGGCAACGAGGGACTTTCCTGAATCCTCTGGAGCCCCAGTCGCTTCTTAAATGGCCAATGATCCCCTACGGTTTCAACCTGTTCATTCAAGGTTATCTCGTAAAATTGGAAGTTGTATGTGAAACGGTGTGGATTTGTATACCGGAGAAATAACTCCTCAGTTTGCCGCAGATTATAATAATAATAATAATACATAGCATTTATATAGCGCTCATCCCTGTACATAGAGGCTCTCAGTGCTTTACATAGAGAAGTAAATAAGATTATATAATATTCAGCTCACACATCCAAGCATACTACTACATGTACTACACTCTGTACACATGTACTGCAATATACTGTAGATGTAATTTTTTTTAAAAATGATTTGGTTTCGCAGACTGTCATGGTCAACCAAGATATTGTTTGAACAAAGCTGTTTTGAGAGGTTTTTTAAAAGTATTTGGACTATTTCGTTTACGAATATTTTTAGGCAGTTTATTCCAGACAAAATACGGTTCTGAGGACGTGAAAGCTCTTTCTCCAAATTTGTTCATGTTTGCTTTTGGTACATGGAGAAAAGAAGCATTTTCAGATCGTAATGATCTAGTGGGCTTTGTGCTCAGCTACCAGGTCCGATATGCATGCAGGCGAACTACCATTTATAGTCTTATAACAAAAAGTGGCAATCTTGTACTATATCCTGGCTCTGACTGGTAACCAGTGACGTAATTTTACGAGAGGCTCACTGGACTCTCGCTTACGCTTCTTAAAGATCAAACGGGCTGCATTATTTTGGACTCCCTGTAATCTATTTAGTTTATACTTTGTGACACCAGCCAGGAGAGAGTTGCAATAATACAAACAAGACATTATTGATGATATTAATAATCTTGTTGTGGCATTTTCAGTAATATGTTGTCTAATTCCACTTATTCTTATCAGTTCAAAGTAGGCATTCTTAATCAGACTGTTGACATGATGGTACATACACAGTGTGTTGTCAAAAATTATTCTGAGGTTCCTTTTTGCATTTATAACATGGCTACAACTGGGACCTTTTTTTCCCCAGTATTAACACTTTTTCTTTTATTGGTCAGTATTGATGCTTTTCACTACGTCGCTCTTATTGATTCATAAGGTCGTGTGCCACAAAATTAGGTCGAACTGTGCTAACATTGGCGCAGTTTTGTTTAGAATTTTGAGCTAATTCTGGTGACGTAAGTGGAATTCATGCATGAGCTCCAAAGCTTGATTTCCTCAACGTTTTCTGCAGGCATTTTTTTCTTCAGTCCTCACTGTGAAATACCGCGTTTTATGTTGTTATGTTAAGTTATAGGTAAAATCCTAGGACTTCAAAGATGAACTTGTGATTAAACGGGGCAAGGCTCGAAACGAGAAAAGATATCTTTGCATGAGTTCCTAAATACTATCAGAAGATTCTTTTTCTTTCCTATTAGATTGGGTTTNGGGGGGGGGGGGGAGGAGAGGGGTTCACACGGTTCCAATTTTCGTTCGTATATTGACTATTAAATATTCGAAACTTAGGTGTGCAGTTCTGGCACAGCTCTCTTTGGATTAGATATGGATGATTGCATACCGAAGTGCAAACCGGTGCACTGATCATTGTCCCAGTCAAAATACGCAGAAAACTGTCACTGCATGAACTCCTTTTAACACTTCTCTTGTAACCTTGATCCAAGAACTTGGGGGAGTATCAGGATTTTGCGCACTTTTATCAAAAAAAGTATCTTCTCTTCATAGGCCAACTGGATGGAGATTGTGGCCGTTATCTCCCACTCCAAGATTTCATTCATCATCAACTCCTCCTTGAACTTCATCCTCTACTGCATGTCGGGAAGACGCTTCCGGACGGAGCTGATGAGAATGCTGGGTATCAAGCAGAAAGACCAGCAGTCTTCCACCAGCATGGTAGATGGAACAACCAGCACCAGTGGCGCCATCTAGGCTAGCCGGAGACCAGCTAACTGCAAAGGATTATCGCTGCTCAACATCACCATTCCCATAAACCAATGGTTTTGGCTATCACCAAGATATTACATACATATACACATATTATATACTCCCTTTGTTAATAAATAAGTCTCTGTACTTGTATTCCCTTGCAAATGGTCCCAACGACATCAAAATAAGTAGACTCAATTGTACTAGCATCAGAGTGAGAATACTGATTGAAACTGACTGGACAGTCAAAATACATCTTAGAGAGCATTCTGGCTGGATTTTATTTTCAACTGAGACAAAGACTTTTTCCAGTAATCTCCCCTTTCCAACTGTTCATTGGACTGCCATCTTAAGTTTATGTAGTAAAATTCACCTGTGCAGGCAATTTGTCTTTCTAGCTCAGTGGATTACAACGCTGAATTAAAATCTGAGGAAAGAATCAGCTTGCACATAAAGCAGATTTAAATACTTTTCTCTGTTCCATTTCTATTGCTCTATTCATCTACATCTAATACTGTTAACCAAACTGATATCAAAAAAATTCCTATTGTCACAGCTGAAAATCTTTTTTATCGCATGTGTCCAGCTAAAATATTCTCCAGTGTAATCTGGCTGATTTTGCAATGGTTTTAATTTTACTGCCAAGTAAAGGGATAAAGAGGGTTTCTTTCCAGTTTGACACTATTTCTCAGTTTAAAGTTCTATGAGACAGCTGTATACAGTAAT
Source organism: Ellobium chinense (assembly GCA_033807755.1). Lineage (NCBI taxonomy): Eukaryota > Metazoa > Mollusca > Gastropoda > Ellobiida > Ellobiidae > Ellobium > Ellobium chinense. The sequence goes on from JAWQUT010000263.1 coordinate 284,805, forward strand.
TGAAAATTAGAGGAGAATGTCCACACGTGCAAAGTATCAACCTGTTTAATTAAGGGTGCCACCTATTTAAGGAATGGATGGTGATCCCCTTGCAGTTGGTCCTCTCTGGCAATCCTGAGGAAAAACTGGGTCAAAGCTATTATCATGAGCAGCAACTTTTGGATAAGCTACAACTGCAAGAGCAAACGTTAGCTAAATATCATAGAACCCATAGAAATATCCCAGAGCGGTAATGGGAAACTGGCTATAATAAGGCAATTCCTGATCCTAATTTTCCCCTCTTCTTTGTTAATGAAGAAACAAATCCATCCAGTAAAGGAATTAACTGATAAAAAATTCAGTCGTTACGGGACCACTAACTCAGTTCAAAATTAGATGTACCTGATCCTAGGCCACTGCAATTTGAAATTTACGGATGGTTGAGAGAAAGTCGGGATATCTGATTCCGTGCAGCACATTCAGATTCATAATAATGTGGTATGAATAAGCCACATAAAAGATAATAACTGGAATCACAGTGACAGGGCTAACTCATCACCGTAGTACATGTAATATTATTGGATGAGATTACTGAAAACCATATACATTGCAATATCATTTTGTGAGTTACTGGAAATCACAGCAAGTCATATACAGTAGTCATTTACTGACAACTCACTAGTCATGAAGGCCCAGCAATGTTGAAAGCATTTGAAGTTTTGAAGCACTGTGTTCATTAATGCATGATCTAAATATTAGAGATAAAACATGTAGGCCGACTATTACTTAGAGTGGGTGGACGCTGTGATGTAAAGATGTACTGGTATGTTGTTTTATATATAATCTGATTATATTATATGTGTCCAATGCTGTTACCCATTAGTTGAAATAGTGAGATATTTTGTTGCAGTGATAGATTATATGGTGACACCAATGAAATGCTCACATGGAAAATGTTCAGTAAGATCACAGTTGGATAATGCAAGCAAATGTACACTATGATCATGGTGTGTTTGGGTGTCAGCCTGTGCACAGATTACCATACCAGTGGCTGTATGCATAATCTATATGCTAATTAACACAATGCAGTAACCACGGGAAACTCCCAAAACATTGGTAGTGTTCACCGTGGTTAATGCAATACATTAATTAACGTATGGATTATGCATACGGCCACAGCACTGTCATACCAAATTGATGCATCTGATATACTGGCAAATTTATACTTGAATGTCTCACTGGATTTTACTAGGCAAATATTTCTAATAATAAAGGCCTGACAGCACATCGGTACTCTTTCCATATTCAAACATGACTACCTAAAATAACTAATAGCTGCCAGTGGAAAAGCATTGCCAAAGCAAATCAAGTCCATTTTCCAAAAGAAAAGTCACAGATCTGCCCTTGAAGTCACAGAGAGCACAAATCATGTACTGATAGGAGTCACACAATGTTTATCAGAATGACAATGACTATGCTACCAGGCACGCTTTCCTGCCAACATTTACGATGTAAAATGCTTTCTGGGTGATATTAATGAAGACCTCACATATAGGGGAAACCCTACAGAAGGTTCTAATTATGAGACTCAAACTTTGACAAGGAACTACTTCGCAAAGTTAAATCTGTGTTTTTTTCGAAACGAGGAATTACTCAGATACACCAGTCTATTCTTGGATGACAGAATACTCATACAGGCAGTTATAATATTGTGATTTTTATCTTGGATGAAAAGAGGGTTTGTGGTTTATGAAAACATTGTTTAAAAGAAGTCAATATACATCATGGTATGTGTTTTTCTGACTCCAACACAATGGGACATGTTCAATGCACATTAGACCTAATCCTGTCATTCCGGCACAAGATAGGCGAGTTTCCATCAATTTTCTGCAAAGTACGTTCCAACATTTGCACTTTCAGATACTGTACTCTCTGTCTTGCCAGTCACTAAGGCAAACATACTTTTCATTTCTGTAAAGAAGCAGTGCATGAAACACCACTTCTATGATCATTAACTTCCACCTACTTCAACTTCTCTTACTTTTATGTCATTATCAGTCAAAGAGTGTCTATCCAAATCCTGGTGAGTGTGCTTTCATTTAACCATTTGCTGGAAATTTCTTCACAGAGCCACTCTGTATTTCTTTATCAAATCATTCTAACCAAATTGAGCTTGAAATCTGAACACTATTGTATTTCTCTTTACATCACAAGCTTGCAGCGTTTACTTTATGAAGTCAAGAGCAACATGAAAAAAAAATTAAAATGCTCCTCAGAAAGTGAAAACCATCTTGCTTGGACATATTATATGCCTGAAAAACATTTCACAAATAAATGCTGTGTTTTTATCCAAAGATGTGTCATATGCCTACAAAAGGCAAAGAAACAGCTTTATTTAACTTTCATTGTTGAGAATTATGTATGTGATATCATCAAGCATGTTACACATTGAAATAACAACAATGAGCCATGACATTAAAGAGAACACATTGTAACAGTGCTACGAAATTGGCCCAAGTCATTTCTTAAGACTACCAAGAGAATTCAGAGAAACATTTTGATGGCACAGCAAAAAAGAGGTAAGGGTGTATCTTTGCAAATTTAATTTTAGAGGGTATATATTGCCACATTTTATTTTCTTGAACATGTCACCATGGGTCTTAACTTCATAAACAACATGATACCCCTATTTTAAAATGGCCAGGGTCTGACTTACACAATTTTCAAAACACTGTGATGACATGGTAACAGTAACACAGAATAAACATTGCAACAAACTGAGTGATGCAAAGAAAACTAACAAAGGCTATCACAGGGCACTTGCAGCTAAAAAAAAAACACTAATAAAATACTAATAGATTAGCAACAAAATTTAAAATCAGAGCAGATATGTAAAATCAGCAAAGAAAAATGCCCAACTGTATAATATAAATATAATCTGATTGTTCATGTAAACAAGGCAAGTATTTTCAATTCTTCCAAAGAAGTGATCAACCAAAAATAACACAAACCTAATATGAGTATTTACATAGCAAACAATATTTAGACTGTTTATCAACATCATTTTACTCTTTTGGTACAACAACACACTTAGATGTACTGGCACTCTGATGCAGACTGGACACAAACACAAGACTCTCTAAGTACAGGAATCTCTGTCCTTAATTTAATGTACAGTGTAAAACTTATTGTACAGCCACACACAGCAACCTGTTCAGGAATATTCAGATTCATGAGTCTGCTGATTCAATTCCATTAAGAGGAGGCTTGGCTCTTCCCAAAAGTTCTAGTACAGAAAACATGATGCACATCTCAACACTGTAACACACTGATGTTTCTAGGCAAAACAGCACATCAAAGGGTTATATGGTGAATTTTTCTCCATTATAGGTAAAATCTCAGAACAACTGTTACTTGTGATTACATCAGTTATCTGACACTAATTTCACCAAAATCTCTTGGTTGAATACCTACATGCATGTTCAAACATCAGCTCTTCTGCATTTTCTGTCTGGATACAGAATTACGAGGAACTGAAAACACACTTTGATGTAAACTGAAGTAACTTTGTGTCAATAAAGAGAATCCAAAAAATAGTGCCTGCATGAACGTGCAATGAGGTATCTAAGAAACATGGGTGAAATCTAGTGTCAGACAACTGTGCTATCGCAAATAGCAATTGCTCTAAGATCATCACCCTTAGTGGCTAAAAATGCACCATTCAGCACTCTGGCGCACAGATATTGTTCAGAAACTCAAATGCACTTATGGTTATGGGTTGCACAACATATTTCCTACATTACAACTTCTGGGAAAATACCATGTCTACCCTTTTATGGGATTTTCTAAGACCACAATCTTGCCCCTATTAAATGGATGACAAACAAAATAATGCTTCTGGCTGTTTACTAGCAATGATTCCACTAAGAATGATGGTTTAAACAAGCATACTTTTAAACACTTAACAAATGTACCATCCCATGTAAAATAAAAAATGTGGACCTTAACAATGTGTCCTAAAACAAGTTTCAAAACTAAAAGTGACAGTCTGACAGACCTGTTTTTCATCACATAAGAAGTAGAATCATTGAGGGTTGATCTCATTTCATGCAATGTCATTTTCAGGAAACCACTTGCACTTTCCTCTTCTTTCCAGATAATCTACTTTATCCACTATATAACACTTAAAATGCCTGTTCTTTCTTCATCACAACATTTTTTTCAGACTAGAAGAAGACAAGACTTCTGAAATCTTCAATATCGTCCATGTTTAAAAACTCATGACAGAATTTAACCTGCCCCAGTAACATGGCATTTCACCCAGTATACTGGAGTATGAGCACGACTCTTTCTATGATGCCTGTTACATATAATAAAGCAAGGCACTGATGCAGCATGGTTATAAAATAACACACTTCATCCTCATTCCAGCAGGAAAAGGAAAAAAATAAAAACAATCTCACCCCTCTGCTTCCTGACACATTCATGATTCACCCTATAGTCCATATGTGAGTGCAGCTCATGGGCATTTCTTTAGTGATTGCACTGTCTTGATGGTACAAATATACAACCAATAGAGAAAGGGAATAGGGATTAATCTGTTTAGATGATATGTTATGATTCATACATTCCATGATGTTACAAGCCAGAATGTTTCTGCACACACAGACAGGAAAAATATTTTCCTGTGGATAAGGCAATCTAGCAAGACTGGTGTTGAAAGACCTTGTTCATTGCAAGCAGAATGATATCTTCTAGTTAAAACAGAAGTTTGAATTTGGAATGTCAGGTCTATTCCTTTTTCTAATCCAGACACTGGAAAGTTCATTCAGTCATTTTGAGCCCTGTTTTGAAGTCCAGCTAAACTAGCCACATGTTTGTGTGAAAAATGTGTGAGTGATCTGCAATAAAGCCCATGTTGTGAAGTGAGTTCAGTGGAGACATGATACCCACAGTCCTACAGTCATCATCCACAAATACTCTGATCCTATACATGTCTTGCAGCCAATCCACATGGAGTTTATGTTGCTTTATGGCTTAATAATGTTCCTGGTATAACAAGAAAGCATAATTCGTGAACTTTCATCAGGTAAAAAAATTTGGCGTAACATTATTTTGGCCTGAGATATAGTTGTAGAAGTGAAAGTGGGGCACTCAATTTGTGGAAAATAATTCTGAGAAAACTGTGATTGAAGAACCATTCTGTACTATTTAATTCACATAAACTCCAATCTATCCACAATTACTGACCACAAGCTCATAACCAGTGTTTTTGGATTTAATGTCTTTGGCACCTGTTGTTTTTTCTTCTTTTGACCCCATTAACATTTTGTGTTATTCTACATATGTGATTTCAGGAAATTTCTTCCATGGAGGTTAAAGTACTTCTTTTGCTCGATCTTTTAACGGGAAGAAAAAGGGGGGTCAACGTCCAAAGTTTTTCACAAATGTCTTCCAAAAAAGGTCACCTTGAATTCTGATCTGGTCCCCAATTTTTCATTTGGCTGGTTTTGACCATGTGCAAATACATAGGCCTACACACTTCATTTTTTTTATCTAGAAGGCTCAAATTGTACCTGAAACTTTAAAACTGGATGCTTTATTTAGATCGCAGGTCATTTGACATATTCCTACACCCTCACACTGGCTGGCAGGGCCCCCAAAAAATGGGGCTTTTACATATTAGCAGATTAATTGGGTTGTACCCAGTGAGTGACTTGCCCCTCTAATAGGTGTCACAAACCTACAAATATCATCTTACTTTCCATTTCTGCAATAAACAAAAAGTTGATACTGGATGATCCCAATCAACTTCAGAATCTGAGATCTCAGTTTCTAGTCTATCAACATAAACCTCATTTTGACAAATACCCACACCTCATAGATCCCATCTGTAACATGCCCCAAAGAACATGATTGTCACAGCAATCTTCATTCTCCTTGTAAGTGTTTGACAACTTACCAGTTTTACATCAAATGCTACAATATGATCCTTCTGAAAGGATGAAACCATGATACAATCAATCCTCATCACAGACATCTCACATCCCATGTAATCCCTTGGTTCTAAGTCAACCATTTATCTAAGTGTGTGGTACGGCACAACCAAGTCCAGTCACACCAAGCTGCCTGTCTTGATGCCAGTATCCTTCAACACTAGTGGCATCCACACGGGAGAGCCATTTGATGCTGGAGAGGCCATCTGGAATAGATGTCTGCGGTGCCGAGCAGGCTGCCGGCCAACACGCACAGATTGTGACCTGACACTGCTTCTGTCAAGATCATCTAGAAAATCTCTTGCTTGTTTCTGTGGAAGAGTTTTTTGGGAGGTTATCTATCATTCAACAACAGAACTGTTTTGATTAACAATCTATGGCAGGGGTCCTGGATGCCATTTGGTGGATGGCCACATTTTCAAAATTACTGCTACAGGATCATCACTCTTACTCATCACTATCTCTTTCTCATCTGCATCTTTCAAATATGCTGCCTGGGTTTACATGAAGTTCTTTGGATTTCCACAATACGATATTTGTTTGAGTCACAGATCAGGCATTACTGGTGTGTGAGGGAGTGATGTATATACAATCTGCCCCTCCAATCACAACTCCTCAGAGCAGTGAAAAATCTGCAACTTAAACACTCTATATAGAAAGCCTGCATTTTTTAATGTGAAAAGTGTTGGGATTAAGTGGAGTTGAAAGTATAAGCAAAATACTGTTCTTATTGAAGGATCGCTGTATGATGTATCTCTTCTTTTAACAACTTTCATACATTCCATGAACAGCCACCTATTTAAGGCATTTGGACTCTGATGACTAAAATATTTATTCATGCCAAAATTAACTTGTTCTGGAATAAAGCAACATATCATACACTTCTGTTTTGCGTCCTGACTTTAGGTTAATCCTGCCAAAGCAAATATCCTCAATTCTCATTAATTCATAAACACAAAATCAGATGGCAAAGTTCTTGTGTAACACCTGAGCACCTAAATGCACTTATATTTTCAAACTCCCTGCTAATCCCACTCCGATTTATGAAGGATTCCAGCCTGGCAATCAATTTCCTAAGCCATTAAAATTTACTTTTTAGAATTGGCATGTTAAGAACTACTGGACAGCTTAACTCCTAACATGTCAGCTACCTGCAGGTCAGCTTGATGGGTTTGGAGTTCTGACAGTGAATGTGACATCAAGTTTTGTGAGCCCAGAGGACTGGATGATCGGGTATATGGGCCTCTGCTCTGAGAGAAGGAGGAAAAGCCATCAGTAACTTCCCAATCCATAGGCTCTGCTGCCTGTAAGACAATTGAAACATATATAAACAAGTGATAAAGCATATCATTCTATTCACTATCATGAAGGTGGAGGGATGGGAGTTTGAACTGGTATTATCTTGAAAGTGAGGCACTAAAATGTTACCAAATTACTGGTGAAAGATCAGGTTTGAGAAGTAAGGCTGAAAAAAACCTAACTTCTGAACATTTCCTTTGTCCACAATTTGTTCCCTATTAAACTGGGATTACAGGACAGAGATTACAATGTGCACCTTGATAGTTTTATATACTGCTTGAATTGACCCATATTGACACTTGTGTCCTTTTGTCATAAAATCAAACAGCTATGCTGAGGTCACTCAAGTCCACTGTACATCATATCTGACCAACAAGGAGAAAAGTTCTGCCTGGATGGGGGCGAGATTGGGGAAAAGAAAGAAAAACTTACCTTCAGGATAATTAGATGATTTGGCATCTTCTTGGCTTATAATAATTCCAGCATGTTAACAATATTTTCCCACAGAAGTACTGAGGAAACATTTGCCTGACCACCACAGAAATTGTCAATACCCTGTACAGTAGAACCTGCATTTATGGCAATCACCATTCATTCCATTATAATATGCACAGATAGTCACCAGTACATGTTTAACAGTATACCCTACAAAGTGAATGTCAATCAGCCACCATTTGGGTAAGTCTTTACCTTTGTGTGTTGTAAACCTGAAAGTCTGCATGCCGAGCTGAGAGCTGTTTGAAAGTTGAGTCTTGACTGTGCCAAACAGGACCCTATCATAGCTGCATTTCTTCTTGCTTCAGTGTGACCAGAGGAGGTGGGGAAAGGCTGTGAGCAAGACACTGGTCCATCCTTGTTGATAATACCAAGCCTACCTGCAAGTCAACAAAATGTGTGCAGATTGAGAACCAATAAAGCAAAACACTGTGGATGTCACTTCAAAGGGTGTAAATTTTCTGAAAACTTCTCTCCATTATCACTGGGTGTTCACAGCAGGAAAGTCACCTTAATCCTTTGAGAACAATCAGCCACAAAAGTGATTTCATGGTGGAGTGAAATGAACCACCAAGTAGTCAAATGTGGTCAATATTTTGGCAATCACTGCAGGAAAACCTGGCATATCATGATATGTTTCCACCTGTCTTCTTTCAGAATATCTATGGTTTCATATTTATTTTATGTTAAATAAAGTCATGAAAAAAGTCACAAGAAAAGTAATAATATAAATGGAGTTTGCTGATGGTCTTTTGTCACCATGTGGCATAACAGTATATAAACCACATAAACCAAGCACTAACTTCCTTCTTACTCTTTTGCAATAATCACTGTAATTGTGGTGGATTGCAAACGTTCCCTAAGAACGATTCCTGCAACTGTTGTGGGTTGCATTTGTTAGCATCACACTCCTGCAAACAAAGCAAAGCTTGCTGTAATTTGTTGTGAATGTATGCTAAGACCTATTCTCCAACTCCATTCCAAGGCATGTTTTGCTAGGATTTTCCAGAATACATTCAAATTCCCATAACAATCATGCCTGTTACAGTTGTATCAAGATTTTAGACCCTAGGCAGCAATTTCCTCTCAGATTTTCATTTTTATTCTAAAAACTTTTACTGGAGAAAATACCAACCTGATTTTCGAAGATCATATGCACATGACATCTGTGGGCTACTGGTGCGGCAGCAGCCAGCCTGACTGCAGACATGCTTTGAGTTGTTCTGGTAGTGATGATGGTTTGAGTGTCTGTTCTTGTTCATGATTCTGGTGGGACAGGAAAACGAAGTCGTTCTGTGCATCTGATCCCTGGTTAGTTGAAGGGAAAAACACCAAAAAGACATAAACGTTATCATTAACACTTTCAGCCCACATCACACCTGGTATGCAATCCATAAATGTTTCCTTTACACACATCACACATCTGTGTGTGGATTCGTTCTATTCATTTAGCCCAAACTACACACCTTGTGCATGGGGTTCACATTAGCCTAAAATTGTTTCTGCCCAGAGGGAAGTTACTGCTGTACTGATAATAAACTACAGTTGACTCCACTTAATCTCCTTACTCAGGATCATGGAAAAAGTGGGCAACTAAGCGGAGAAGCGATTAAGCAGAGAAGGTAATTTTGGCCATACTTTTGGTAATGGGGTTAAATTTCTTTGATGTCATGGTTTGATGTCATGCAATGATGCCTCCTCGTCGCCAGATACAGGACACATTCGAGTTTGACAGTGTTGTAGCGCACAAAATGTTTGATCTCCATGGTCTCTCTTTTTGGTCACCTCGCAGTAACCCAGCAGACAATAAGGAGTAGGATGGCACGGTCAGGATCAACTGTTCATCCACATGGCACGCTCTCTGATCTAGCCAAAATCCACCACACAGGTGCAATCATGGCATGGGGGGAGGAGACTATATGACTTTCGGCTCATTAGCATTATGGGATGGGCGAAGGCGGTGATGCGTAGCATGGGACGAACAGGGACAACGGGAGGGGGAGGTGGGGAGGAAAGGCTTATCACACCTATTTTGGTGTGGCAACTGTCACTCAGTCAACCAGTCTGCCATCCGTCGCGCAGTTACACCGCCTGTGTACATATTTGTTTGTCAACTGTAATCCTTCAACCGATGATCTTTGAATTCACGGGCGCTGAAGAGTGGTCGATTATCAGGAGTGAGAGGCGATTATCCAGTGACTTTTATATAGAAAAAATTCGGTTCCCTGGGAAACAAGGCGATTAAGCGGAAAGGCGATTAAGCGGA
>JAWQUT010000263.1:299849-330764 GCA_033807755.1 Ellobium chinense
CCCCCCATCATTCATTAAACATACACCGATTCCCTGCTTATTTCTTGAGCAGAAACTGGAAAGAATATGAGTAAAATCCATTATCCCTCTCAAATTTCACAGATCTACCACCAAGCCTTGTAGCATCAGGAGAATATTGCCCCCAACACATAAGACCTGGAGAAAACACTGATCACTGGAACCATAATGTCACAGCTTTCCACAGATTATAGGGACAATCATCAAATCTTTCAGTTTGTCCTATGAATATCCAAATGCTAATTCAGAAGCAAGAAAGCACATAAAAATTCATAATCTTGCATCTCAACACCAGCTGACTAAGTTGTACAGGTGTATAGCTTTGTCTAGAAAAAAAAAAATTGTTGATGATGGCCGTATCAAAATTGCACTGTAATATTGACAACCGATGTCACAAAGACTAATTAAAATGAACCACTAACAAAATAATTTAAAGATTAATGAAAAATAATGAAGGGGTGTGATTAGCTTTTCTGCAAGAATAAGACCTTACTTTGTGCTTTATTCTTTCCAGTAGCTTATAAATCAGTCTCGGGAGCTAAGCAATAAGCCCTTTAAATATGCAGATACTAACCTCTGCCAGGAAACATCTTGTTAAACTTTGGTTTCAGTTCCTTAAGAATTTTATCTGCTATATCAAGGACAGGAGGCTCCTGTGAAGAGACCAATGAATATAAAAATGAAACTTATAAGCAAAATGCCCTATGTTCTGTCCATAACACTGTCTGGTAACTATCATTAATCAGTGACGGGCATTACACAAAACAAAAGAGTGACATACTAATACATACATTCCCAGTGACCTGTTCTCACTGATACCATAAGAACACCCTCAGTTTTGAACACCTGCATGTTAATGAAAGAAGAAAAGAAACTAACTGTGCCATGTGAATGTTGGTATTAACCCTTCTAGCACAATAATAAACATACAGTTAAAAATATGATTTTTTATTATGATGTCAAGGTTAATTTTGATAGACTTGTGCCCCCTGACATGGTATTAAGACTAAAACAGAGGGTACCTAGGCTAGTAGTTAAAAGTTTAACTTACAGGCTCTAGATTCTCATCACAGGTGTTTGAACTCGTACTGAGAGATGCGACACTAGTGGGAAGAAAAAAACAGTGATCAAAAACAGAAGCTCACGCTTGGAACATGCCTAACATAATAAAAAATGCAAGTTCTGGTAACTATAATAATCCTGGGAATAAAACATGATGGTGAGACCCTTTACAAACACTGGCTTTTCATGTAGTGTCTAAAACTCTCTTAATGCCACTGGTCTTACAGCTATTTGTGAATCTAAGTAATCAAGGTTCTATATTATGATTAATGTTGCTTGGAAGAATTGTCCATGCTCTAGAAATTTCAATCTGCACTACAATGACAAATAGCTTATAAAAACTTTCTGAAAAGAATCACCTAGTTCCAGACTTTGAGGCTGCAGCTTTAATTAAGGAAGAAGAAGGTGTCTGAATCGTAGTGGCCTTTGATGCTGCTTTGCTGTCTGTCTCTTCCACCCTTTGAGAAATATGGGTGGACTTCTTGCTGACTGGAGATAAACTGCTCTCATTGGAAAGAAAATGTAAAAACAGACAAGATGTGACCAAGTTCAAGTTTCTTTATTGCTACACCTTAGGCCAAACACTGAAAACACAAACACTGATAACAATCTGATAACAATGATAAAACACTTGTAACAATAAACCACTGCAACATTCTTTAGCCAATACAACATTAGATCCTGTTCACGTCATCCAAACCTACCCTCACCTCCCCTTATGCAGGCTGTGCTGCTCTACCCACCCGTATACACGCCTGCATGCATTCCACATACATCCTCTTTCTCCACCTACCTCCCTCCCTTCCCCAATCTCTGGCTATTTTTTCTATCCACACAACATTTACTGCCAAAAAGCTTCTAAACTACAATCCTTCTATATTCTCTTAATACATGGAAACATAACCCTGAAAATTTCTTTATATCCTCTTGACCAACATTGACAAACTTTTTAATTTCCTTTTCACTCTACTTTCATCTCATCATCTTATATCTGCCTCTATAACAAAAAGTTCTTACAAGTTATCACATAACACTTTTATGAAATGAGGGAGAGAAGGAAAGACAGTCTGAGACAGAGTGAGAGAGAGTATGCAATGCCCTATAAAACTGTTTTCATATTTCACTCCTACCTTGCTACTGGTGAATCTATCTCCATGGCATCAAGTTCTACAATCAAAGATGAAACAACAATGAATATGCTATTACTGTACATGTAATAACAACCATAATAAAGTCAAAATAGACTATCATGCCAAATATGGTTAACAGCAGTCCTCTCATAATACTTATAAAGTAATACAGTCGACTCCGCTTAATCGCCGTTCCTCGGGATCATGAAAAAAGTGGGCGATTAAGTGGAGAAGGGATTAAGCGGGAAGGTAATTTATGCCATATTTTTGGTAATGGGGTTAAATTTCTTTGATGTCATTGTTTGATGTTGTGCATTGACGCTGTCTCGTCACCACATTCAGGACAGGCTCGAGTTTGACGGTATTGTGGAGCACAAAATATTTAATGTCCGCAGTCTTTCTCATTGGTCATCTCGCAGTAGCCCAGCAGACAACAAGGAGTAGGATGGCACAGTCAGGATCGATCGTTCATCCACATGACACATTCTCTGATCTAGCCAAAATCCACCAATACGATGTTTACATTCTCCACCTTGTTGAGACGGAAGGCGCGGGGAGAGGAGACCACATGCATATTATGGCTTTTGACGCATTAGCATTATCGGACGGATGACGGCGGCGATGTGTAGGTGGGACAAAGGCGGTAAGGAGGAGGTGGGGAGGAAAGGCTTATCACATCTGTTTTGGCATGGCAGCTGTCACTCAGTCAACGGTCTGCCATCCGTCACGCAGTTCAATCGTCTGTGTACTTATTTGTTTGTCAACTGTAATCTTTTAACCACTGATCTTTGAATTCATGAGTGCTAAAGAGTGGTCGATTATCCGGAGTGAGAGGCGATGATCCAGTGACTTTTATATAGAAAAAATTTGGTTCCTTGGGAAACGAGGTGATTAAACTAAAAAGGCAATTAAGCGGAGGGCGATTAATCGGAGTCGACTGTACTTTAAAAAAAGCCACCCCTTTTGCCATAGCCTGGGTTATTTTGTCCTCCTCTGGTTAGTAAAAATCTTTCACTTGAGTGCTGCTCCACATTTTCCAGTCTGATTTCTTCAGCGTACGAACTGAATTTATGATCCCTTCCACACTGAGTAGCCAAACCTGAAGACTTGTTACTCAACACTAAATTATGTTTTTCATTACAACCCTGAATAAGCCATCAAAACAATTCCAGTCTTATTGATCCAATTTATGTATTTCATTGAGACATGATCATGCAGCCAGAATGTGATGTCTTATGTTCACAACCCACCAACAATATGTGCAGGTTCTGTGGACTTTGTACAAGCATCCATCCTACTGCCCAAGTCACCACTGTTGCTCAGTGCGCTGGTCAGTGTGTCCTTCTCTGCCAGGTTTAAGATACGCTTCATATCATTCTCCACTTTCTTCTTCACTGCCTCAGTCTCAGGGATTGGGCCTGCAGAAATATAATGCTCACAATGGGAATTTACTCTCCTTAATTGATGATCATTGTCAATTCACAGAATCAAGATAAAATCACCTTGTTATTACAGATACTCTGATGACTGTGAAATGAAATGAATGAGAGACTCAGGGTGAAAAAAACATCTGCTGGCATGAGACACCATTCAAGTCTTTAAGTAAATGCCAAAGATGTTAACTGGAAATTTTCCTTGTAAAAACTCAGAAATACTCTGATGAATCACCTATGGTTTCAACACGGATGATCTCTAACAAATGAATTCCAGAATTATTAACTGAGTTTCAAGTTATTATCGACATACAAATAAATCATGCTATAGGTTTCTGAATTTAATTTTATACCTCACACTTTGATTTTATCTTCCATTCTTTTCCCCTTTCTGCAAATTATCAATAAAGATATCCCCACAGTACTTCCTCAATGGTTAAGAGATCCAAAATACAGCAATTTTGTATCTCACATTATTCATGGATTAATAGGTGCATACAAAAATCAAAAACTCACCAAGTCCAAATCCCTTTAATACAATACATACCTCGTCTCATCCATTCTGATGATTTGGCATTTGTGAAGTTCAGGATACCCAGCCCTCTCTGGAATAAACAAACTCATTTTCAGCAAACGTATTCCTCCTGAAGGTTTTGTTCATCTATCTATAAAAAATACTTTACAAATGAGTCTCCCTGTGATTAGCACAAGGCTGATATTCTTTGCAGTAAATATTTACAGCTAGCAGATTTGAACTGGTAAGAGAAACTGTAACAGGTCTTGTAAATATAATGATAATGCATAAGGATTTTTCATATCTTTTCCAGATCTATCCAAATGGTCAGGAAAATATTTGACGATCTTAAACATTTTGCAAAATTTTCTCACAATTAAACTTTCCACACTGACTGCATCATACTGGTAAGATCTTAAAAGTTTCAATATACGGAAATGAAACTTGGCAAGCTCATTCCAGTCGACCTGCGGCTTACATACCATAGACAAAAGGATGTAGTTAATAGTTTATATGGAATTGATACTTTGACCTACTCCACCCTAAAAATTTCTGAATACAGAACATACCATAAGGCTCTAATGGCCCCACAAATTAAACTGTTCAATCATTAAAATAGTGAGGCAAAATCATATCAAGCATACCAGTATTAATCCTTCAAAAGTACCAATTTTTTAGGTGGCTAACAACAGAGATTCTTCTCAGATATCTTGACCAAATTGAAATCTAAGTCATAAGTTTTGTCCCACCCCTGATTTATGTAGGTTGTTTGGATTTTCATTGAAACTCAAACACACAACACCATTCATTTGTTTAATTAATCATAAAATGTGTGTGGGCCTTTAAATCTAAGTTCACCCCACCCAAAATAAAAACAAATCCTATAATAGATCACTAAGCAGAATATGCACCGTCAATCTGCCTTGAGTGATTGTTCCAGCTGTTGCCTTTTTGAAATCTTTCAGCATAAGCGAAGTCTGGGATGTCCCCTTGCTTGATCTCAAAGTCTGAAAATTTTCAAAAGAGAAAGACACCAGATAGTTATTAACAGTTACTGACCACATGGTATCCCAGTTAAAATCATTACAACCAACAATATGAAAACAAGTTGAAAGTGTGTTTCATGTTGTAAACAGCTGAAGATGGCAATCTTGGGACTAGATGATATTGACTTGAATTTGGATAACTTGCTAGAGAAATAGCATAGGGCATGCAGGCCAGGCCAAAGATACAGCTCTTGTTATGACAGTAGCATTTTCATTTATACATTCCGGACATCTGCAATACTTACATATGAGCTGTTTTGAGTAGGCTCCATATTACTTTTATTTGCAGACTTCTTCTGTTTTTGTTTCTCCATCTGCTGTTGAGTAAAAGAAAACATTCCTATGTAAAAGCATTTTAAACCACAGCAGTCATCTCCTTTTGAATATACTTGTTGCACAGAATCAGTAAAACGAATTAGCATTTTGGGCTGTTATTTTTTAACAGGAACACCATATTATGATACCGCTCAGGGATGAGTTCATGTAATGCCCTTTGCATTTCTTTACAAGGCCACCTACACCCATGAAATCTGACATGCCACAGCTGGTTGTCAATGCTGGGTTGCATAGCAGGTTTAGTTCTCCTATTTAGAGAAGCCTTATATTTTTTTTTTTTATATTACTCTTCTATGCAAGACTTCATAAATAAAAGTTGGGTTGCTTTCTTTGGTTAAAGTCCACAGGTCAAAGGTCATGCCACGCATAAGTCATCAGTAGGCCCATGCCTCATATGAAAAATTTACTGTTAGACAAAAAAAAGCCATTCTAAGAATGTGTGTTGTTACTAGGTATCAAAACCCTTCTGTCATAAGGTTAACAGTCCATTGGGGAAACTCACCAGGAGATGATGCTGGGACATCTGATTCCTCTCAGCTCTTGTCCTTCTTTTCCTCCGTCTCTTTCTTTCACGGTCAGCTCCACTCATGATGAAAGAACTTGATAATCTTCATTCAGCATCAGCCTGTAAAGAATATAAATCTTTAAGCAGATATGAGGACACATATATACTTCAGTAGGGGACTTTATTCTCCTTTGCCAAAAGTTTCATAAAGAGTCACAGAAGGAAAAAAACAACTAAGATACAGACTAGACCTACAATCCTTTTTGTGGAGAGAAAGATGAATGAACAAACTGGCACTAACATTGACATTGTTCCTGAACAACTGTTCCGACAAGAAAAATGGCATCCTCTTTGGGTGCTTTTCTCCACTTCGACAACTTAAAAGTAGTCTTCAGCATGGATTATCTTCAAAGAGTCGGATAGTGAGTTTATATCCTCTAGTGCCAGTAACCTGCTCGTGCCAGTAATCGTCATCATCCGTCTGCAACTAATTTCCCCAAAAATTTATAGTGATTTCCCTTGGATTATGACAGCAGACGGTGTTTCATTTATTTCTGCAACTAAATAAAGACCACGTTGCGCATTCTTGCCCACTGAAAGTGACGATGCAACAATCGTGAAATTTTAGTGTTTATTGAAATGAAAAATGCAATAATTTATAAACATGTTGTGTCAACTGAAAAATAGAGAGCTTAATCTGATTTTCAGTAAAGTTATATGACATCTGTCTTGTTACGTTTCTCAAGGAAATGACTTTTTTTGAGGGGGAAAAATTAAGATGCGAGATTGCAAAAGCAGCGGACCGCATGTCTGTGCTGCCACTCTGGCCATGTGCTTTTCCCCAATAGCGAGATGTTATTTTTTCCCATTTCCCTACTCACAGTATGAATGAAAAAAAAAAAAAAAAATTATCAGTTAACAATTAAACAGAATAAAGCCATAGACTACATTTTATGCATTGATCTGACATTTCATAGTTTATTTTCCAACAATTTACGAGCGATTTCCCCCCAAAAAAAATGGCTTTTCGTGAAGCCATTTTACCCTGCCTTACAGGAAAAATATGTACCGGTGGCAACATCGTCACTGCATTTTGGTCTGGAAGTAGGGCTGCGATAATCGGCATAAAGCCGAAGGTAGCTGAATATCGACAGAGACATTAATAGACATCTATTTCAAGGCAGCAACTGACTTATGCCACTCAAAACAAAGTTTATCAGTTTCTCTGATGTGAAAATGGTGTTTGATGAAAATCTGAAAGTCTGGCAGGATTCTGTAAGCAAATCTAATAGGGAAATTGCAGTAAATAATAAGTCAGCGATTACCCGCACTTCGAGGATACCCTTTTTCATGACTCTAGCGCAGTCAAGTAACAATCAAAATTATGTTTTAATCTTTAGAAAGGTACCCTGTCCTCTTCTTTAACCCAAACACACTTATAGCGAGTCCCAGGTTTTAGCCAGTGCATCTACCTGAGACCAGGTCATCTAACGCAACCATTNATTTTACCCTGCCTTACAGGAAAAATCTGTACCAGTGGCACATCGTCACTGCATTTTGGTCTGGAAGTAGGGCTGCGATAATCGGCATAAAGCCGAAGGTAGCTGAATATCGACAGAGACATTAATAGACATCTAATTCAAGGCAGCAACTGACTTATGCCACTCAAAACAAAGTTTATCCAGTTTATCTGATGTGAAAATGGTGTTTGATGAAAATCTGAAAGTCTGGCAGGATTCTGTAAGCAAATCTAATAGGGAAATTGCAGTAAATAATAAGTCAGCGATTACCCGCACTTCGAGGATACCCTTTTTCATGACTCTAGCGCAGTCAAGTAACAATCAAAATTATGTTTTAATCTTTAGAAAGGTACCCTGTCCTCTTCTTTAACCCAAACACACTTATAGCGAGTCCC
Organism: Ellobium chinense; assembly: GCA_033807755.1. Taxonomy (NCBI): domain Eukaryota; kingdom Metazoa; phylum Mollusca; class Gastropoda; order Ellobiida; family Ellobiidae; genus Ellobium; species Ellobium chinense. Next base: position 307,809 of record JAWQUT010000263.1, read on the forward strand.
AGGTTTTAGCCAGTGCATCTACCTGAGACCAGGTCATCTAACGCAACCATTCGAGCCTTCGTTTGTCCTTGATTCCACAAAGCCCTGCCACACACCGATCAAGAAGAGGCACCAAAAAGTGTCACAAGAAGCCAAAGGATAGATAGAATCCTAACCCCAGGTTTCCAGTTTCTCTGCTTCACTGGGGTACATTAGGCCCTTCAGGAATATAAAACGAATGAGCCCAAATAGGCTAGACTTAGCCTAATTCTTAGTGTAGCCTATCTGTCCTTTTCGGATCACTTTTTGTCTAGTCTAGCTCCAGAAGACGTTTCAGCCAGAAGCATCAAATAATGCCGCCATCTTTACTTTCCCAGAGTGCAATAAATCTAAGGTTTCGAATAATAAAAGAGACATATTGCATTGCTCCCTATAGCAACACTGGTAATAATATAAATCTTAAAACTTGATCTGACTATTACTGTGATAAGTTTAATTTCAAAGGCTACATTTTTGCGAAACTAGCATATGTACTGTTATTTCCGGTGTTGTTATGGATACACATTGAGCGTACAAGATGGCGAGCACTTTAATTTCTGCAAAGTATCCGCCGAATATTGACCCGACGAAAGTCCCGTTAGCGTACGGAGACCGGGCAATACCGCGATTGGTAAGCAAATGACAGATAATTTTCCACAGAAGCTTGACATCTGGCCGAAATAATGTTGAAGATATAGTGTTAAGTTGTAATGTGCCAGATCGCGTCGGTCAGAGTGTAAGTAAGGTAAGGAGGGAAGCCAATGCCTATAAACACTGATCGAAGTGTGATGTACTGTGCGTGCAAGTATGGTTACAGACTTCAAATTAATTTTATATTTACTGCTTGGCAAGAAAGCTTCTAGGTGAGACATCCCCTCTCAGCCCAATATAATTTCATTAAGTTTATGAGAACATTTCTAAGCCCTAAGCTTAATCGGAAAACAACAGGCTCTTTTATTATTAATATCAAACTAAGTTGATATTTGTAAACACCATTTTTTTTCAAAATTCACTTTCCACTTCACTTTTGCATTCAAGAGCAAGCTTTTAAAAACATAGTTCCAAACAAAGTAAGGATAACAAGTTCATTTTATTACAATCAAAGTTGACGCATTCATAAACTATACAAACTATATGATGTCTGTAAACATTTTTGTTGCATTTTGCTCATGAGCGATTAACAATAGCTGCCAGATTTAGTTTAGAATTTGGAAACCTTTATCTCTGTCTCGTATCATCTGTAAAGATCACACATGGCTAAGCATCATACATCTAGTCTTCCTGGATGCACACTTAATGATTGTATAATAAATAGACTGTATATCATGAGTTAGCAAATAGGCAGAATGAAAATGTAAATGGTGGGATCAAGTCTCTAGATATGCAGCTGAAGTCACACAAAGTGACTGTGACCATGTCAGCTGTCACAAAAATTTCTGTTAGTGCATTGTTCTAATTTTTGCTTTACCCTACTATATGACTTGCTTCACTAGCAATCTGAGGCTTATTAACTTTTGAGCTTAGCTCAGCCATTGCACTTACTCAGAAAATTTGTTTAGATACACATTTTCATTCTACTTTAATGCATTTTTTGAACAATCATGTCTGAGTGATGCAGAGTAGGTGTATTAGAAATACATACAAGTATTTTCAAGAGTATACAGTATACACGAATCTGGAAATTTTGTTGGCAATGTCACAGAGTGGAGCTACACTTGGAATCTTATGGGATACACAAATAGACTTCAAGAATTTATGTGTGTCTTCATCATTATGATTTACTTGCTATTATGCTTAATCATGCTTTATGCTTTGAGTTTTCAATTTGCCTTTATGAAAAACTAACAACCTATGCATTTTAACAAAACTATATTGTTCGCTTCGCTAATGCAGAATAAGCACTCTCAGTGTGGTGGATGTTAACTTCCATTAATGAATCATATAGTACAGTTATATAACAGCAAAAATGTCAATATCTGTGCTGATTAAGATTCAGTCCTAAATCTGGCTTTCATGACTAGCAAAAAAATATTGCATTAATGGGAGGTGGAAACAGTTATGATGCCCTCCAAATGTACACTTACCCTCTTGTACCTTGCTCGTCATTGATTCTTTCACAGTTCACCACCTTGGAGACCACCTTGCTTGTATTGGTTTTGGTGCTGCTATTATATGTGTGCCTTTATGATATGACAGTAATGGAGAACTTTTTATTCCAACAGAACAGAGAGCTTAATGATGAAACCCTGTTGGTGCGCCAGAGGGCAGTTATGGCTCTTTGTGATCATCTCCATGACCCTGAGCATATTGCAGAGGCATTGAGGAATGGTAAGAATGGTTTCCTTGAAGTTGTTTGGGACTGTAACTAAAATTATATCTGATATGCATAAAACTCACTTACATCCAAAGAAGTCAAATAATTATTTGCTACTTTTCTTAGTGGGTTGTTCAGAATGAAGGGTTAGAAATCACAATATCTAGGCCCTGTTTAAGAGAAATATAAAATACAGATGATGAAACAGAATTGAATTTTGTTTTTATTTTGTTTTAATAATTAGTCGTGTCTGATTTTTAACTGTATATCTTTCCACTTTATCATCTTTATTTTGTATTAGGCTTTACATAATATGGTTTCTATTTTTTTCCCAACGATTATACTGTCTCAATCTTTTTATACAGAATGAAGGGCTACTAGGTTTTCTCTCTTTTTTTTTCTGCATAAACAAAGTTTTGTTTTTTTTTTTACATTAAAAGATGCATTTGTTCACAGGGATAGGAATGAGTCTCAAAAATCTTCTAAAGGATCCTGACATCACAGTAAGACAAAAGGCCACAGAATGTCTTTATATCATGGCAGGTAAGCAACATCAGCAGTTCAGTTTTTCCAGTTTGTCATGGATTTGAATATATTATCCTAATCTTTATGCAGGAGTGTTATATCTGTTCCATCTGATCATTAACATTGGAAGGCAAGCCTCATGTACTAGTGACCATGGAAGCTGCCACAGCTCAGATGGATAAAGAATTTGCCTTTATATTTCAAATACTAAACATTATATCAATTTTTTTACCATAACTTCTTAAGGACAAAAAACTTTTGATTTGGAAAGTTTCTGTAGCAATGAAATTTTTTGCTTGTGAAATTAATTAATAATGTAATGCTTGTGACAGAATTTAAATTAGTGGAATGTCCTACTCTGCCTCTTCTCTCCTTTTACATCCCAGAGGGGCCTCAAAGAAGGGTAGAAAATATTTATAAAAGATTGAAGGAAGATAATATTAAAATGAAAGCAACTTCACCTAGATAGAAGAGTTTTGAACTTGCATGGCCAAATATGATTATATAAAGGAAAGAAATAATATTTTGTAACATGAAGACACTGTTTTAGGTGTCACTGATTAAAGTTTCTGAAATCAAACTCTGCAGTTGACACACCCTCATCAAGCTGTGAGCAGTTGTAAGCTGGTGAGATATTTTGGTGTCAAATTGTTGTCACAGTTGAACCAGTCTATTGAAACACTAATTTCATTATGTAAATCACTTTAGTTTATATATCACTCACATAGCTTTACTTTGTGTTATAAATTGTAAGAATTAAATGTCTGAGGAAGAAAGCAGTGTATCTGTTATGTACAGATACATATAAACTAAGTATCTTCATCCCCTCCCCTCTCTCTGTCTATCAAATTTGTTTCTGATTTGATGCAGTTTGGTGTTGCTGGCAGTTCTGTAATGCAGAATTAAGCAGACCCAGTAATAAGAGGACTTGTACCCCTATGCATGCTGATTTTGTATAGAAGCACAACAGTCTAAGGGCTCTTGTGTACCGTTTGTACTAACAATAATAAAGATCATCAGATTTGTAAAATGCTATGTTGCTTCAGATAAACAAATGCATCTGTGTTCACATAATTACAAATTCTGTAGATACTCACAAAATACTCACCAGTTCGTGGATGGTTATTTCGTTCTTATTTGTACTGTGCTTTTAGTGGTTTCCTGCTTAGCTATATGCAATGATTTATTTTTAGCTGGCTTTTTCCATTCAGGATACTTGACAGATGATGAATGCCAGACAGTTATATGCTTTGGATATGGCTTTGCAAAAGTTTTTGATAAAGATAAATGGAGGCCTTTACATACTGTTGACCAAGGTCAACGCTCCAAAAATTGCATTCATGTATTTTCTATGTTTTACTCACCACCAGTCTCAGATTTGCTGTTCAAGGAATAGGGCTGATACAGCCTTCTGAATGACAAAAATGTTGAAGCTGCATTAACATTGTTCCTTTGCCAAATACACAGGAACAAAGGTTCTTTTCACACAAGTTTTTAGATTGTGCAGGTTGCACTGAATTGTTACCGTAATTAGTTTCCTTTCATTATCTTGAGGGTATTGATTTTAGTTAATCTCAGAGCAAACATGATCGGTTTTCTGATTACCCTTTCTTATTACAGGTCATGCTTTAGGACGAGATTCTTTCTTGGAACTTGAGACCATTTATCCAGTGGCACATTTGTTTGATGATGCTGAAGACATTGCCAGGAAGAATGCACACATGTGTGTAATGAGGATATCTGAGACACCACCAGGTACCTAGTTATTCATGTAGATGAAAGAAAATCTATACCACCAGTGCTGAAGTGCTGGCTTAATGCACCAAAACATGGCCCATGAAGTTAGTCAAGACTCAGTAATGTTTGTGTGGTGTCAGTGGTGTTATGGGCAATTGTGCATGCATTGTGATGAGATATGCACCAAAAATTAAAGAATTTTTAGAGTAGACGAAAGCTGTTTCCTGGTGTTCCAATTTACCATTTCACAAAGCTTGAAGATCAGATGTAACCAGCAAAATGGTAAGAAGGAAAATTCTTCATCATCATTTCTACTGTAATGCAGTAATGTATTGATTTGCACACTTAAAATTTTTAGCCACGAGTAGGATTACCCATTTCAGTTGTGAGTTACTCTCAGGTGGTCCATGCTCACCTGCCCATAATAAAACTGTAAGAAGAAATGTATAAATATCTCACAGATGACAGATTAACTTGTGGTACATCATAGTACTGAACGGCACCCCAATAGTTATCTGTTGTTGAACTTTATCTGATAATTGCTTAAGAATTAGAGAAATACCGAGGGCATGTTTTGATCTCACTGAAAAGATTGAAAGATATATATTGGTATTATATCTGAATGAAATGAACAGCTCCAATTTCCACACACAATGAAATACACACTCTACTGAAATCATCCTTGGAGGTCAGAAGAAATTAAGAGGAACATAACTCATGTCAATTGTGATATTTTTGAAATATAAAGTTATGTCCCTTGTCTCATCAAATGCGCTTTGCAAATAAATGCTTAAACTTTCTTCCTTGTGTTTAGGAAAATATAATTCTCACATTAACATAGCAGACTCTGTATGTTTGGATCATATCAAGCCAGATAATCTGGATCTACTGAACACCATATTTTTATCAATATTATCCAGAGAAAAAAATCTATACTTCCTTCTTTAGTTTGTAAAATCTTGATACTTACTGAAGTTGTGAGAACCTTGTGCTCCCAAATTTTGCCCCCTGGCAAAATGATAGAAAGCATGTTTGGTAATTTTGTATGGAGATATAAAAATATAACCAACTTATTTTTTTTGTCACAGGAGCTGAGGGTATAGTCAAAGCACAGTTTGTGGATGTTTTAGTCAAAAAACTGCAAACTGAACTGAATGAAATCAAGGTGAGAACGTCATGTTAAATCGTCTTTTTCATTAGACTCATTATGATAGTCAGAAACACTGGCTGAATGTCCCCCTTACTCTGAGTGCCCTGTCTTGTGCTAGATCTTACCAGGGTGGAACAGTGTAGGGAAATATCTGTATTTGATGTGTGACAGTTTCATGATGTCTCTGAGATGTTTGAAATGCTTATATGAAGTGTCTTCAGTAATCTCTGCCAGCATCCTCTGTTAAGTCTAAGGTTTGTGGGATCATCTTTCAAGTTGGACAGTTTGCATTGTAGTTTCCCAGGGTGAGTCACCTAACACCCAGTCCTCACTTCACTCAGATGTAAAGCAGTACAAGGTTTTAGAGCTGTAAAGACCAGGATGCTTTATGGCAATTACTAGCAATGACTTTGCTATGCATTTCATTGTAATATATATGTTTGGATCGTGAACAAGATGGCACTGTATGGAACAGCTGCTCCATGAGGAAAAGAAAAATTATATTTTCATTTTTCAGGTTTCAAAATGTGTCTCACTTGAAGCAGGTATGATGCCATGATTAATAACTTTTCCATATTCTTTGTCTAACTCTTTAATTGCATAACTCTTTAGGAGCTTATCCTGGACACCCTTCACTTCTGCATGCGTGTTGACACACAGAGTGCACTAAATGCAAACGCAATGGAAGCATTTACCACACTGCTCAAACATGAGCTCCCAGTCATCAGGGCTAAAGCTGCTCGCGACATCATGGACCTCAGGTGAGTAGATATGAATATGCCACATGCCCCCACCCCACCTCAAATGTTTACTTCATCCAAAGTCTAATCACTTTAAGAGTTACGAAGAAACTGGGATGAAATTTTGGGCTCACTAACTAAAAAAATGGGCTTAGAGTGAGTGACAGTGTGGTAAGATGGTTTGTGGTGTTGATTCTTTTGTGGTGGGTATCTTGATAAGAAGGGCATATTGAGAAGTTATAGACAGTGAGATTTTTTGGCATTATATGATAGGCATAATCCAGGTTTATAACGCTTTGTCTGGGATTTCTGCAAAACCATTATTTTTGGGCCCCACCTGCCTGTTTTGTCTCTTCTTTTCTCTTTATCTCCTCCTTTCTTTGGCGGCCCCCCTAAGTTTCCCCCTTCCCCTCCCCACCCCCTGATCTCCGCACTCACACCTCTGTGGTGCTGCGTAGATACTGGTTACAGCCTTGGCAACATCCAATTACAGCATGGATAAATTCTGCTCACAGAAACTTTAGCCAACCCTGAAGCACAACACAATATTGTCTGTAAAATCAGCAATTTCTCTCTTGATATGTGCTCCTTCCATCCACAGTGTGCCACTAGCCGGCAAGGACAGAGCTGTAGCATGTGGTTCAGTGCAGTTACTACGAGACATGCTGAAGGATCCAACCACAGAGGTCAGAGCAAGTGCAGCTGGAGCCATCATGACGTAAGCTCTGTGTTCCTGTGATACTGCTTACCCTTAGCCTCTTCAGCATAAGAAATGTTATGCAAAATTAGCATGAGTAACCTGTAGATAATATAACTTGAGAGAGAACATTTTCTCTTGTGAGTATCAGAACATAAAACTGCTTCTAAAGATGATACAAATGTAATGCACGGTGATAAACCATGTTCCCTTTTATTGTTACACTCACTTTCATACCCTTTCCCTTTGGGAGTATCTTTATCATTTTTCAACCATTGGAGTGAATCCATAAGATATTCATATTCTTGTGTTCCACATACTGTCACTGGTATGGCATAGAAGTGTGAGCATAACCCATATCTATACTATATCATGGATGTGATGCCCACCCCATATGCAGACGATTGCAGCATCCCCATATTGATAATAATATGGACAAGTGACCATCTGCATCTGGGCAAGTTCTACATCCATGGCATTGCATTTAGGCAGCTAGCCCTGGCACCTTATGCAATACCAGCAACAATACAGATTGAATAATATGCCTGCAGCTCATGAATGTTTCCTATCTTCTTCCTTCAGTATTGCCATCACAACAAAGGGCAAGTATACTGCCATTCATGCTGTATCTATTCCCCCACTGGTTGATCTTGTTGATGATATTAACAGCGAAGTGAGGCTTAATGCTATCAAGGTAGGTTTCATAATATACTTATTATTGTCACTTTGCTTTGATAATGGCTCAAGCCCAGATAAGGGTACCATGTTATTTATGAGATGAAGGCCCAAGTTGAAATGTTAACAAATAATAAAACTCTCCAATATTTCCCCACCAAAGCTGTAGTTAAATGGATACATGAACACTGACACGGTTTTGACTTGCAATAAACATGTTTCCCCATTGTTCTCTCAAAAATATGAAAAGTGCCTTAGGCCATTTCCAAAGCACAGTGACAATATATCTACCAATCCATATACAGGATAAAGTGCTAATGAAACTCCCTGTCAGTGAAGTTTGGTTGGGTGTAATAGGATGATTGTAATCTTTTTTTTCCTCTTTGCTGAAGTAGAAGGAGAAGTGAAAGAGGGAGGAGGAGTGGCAGAGAAGCCTTTAAGAAACATGGGAAGTGGGAAGGATGAAATTTTCAGGATAGAGAGAGCACAACTTGTTTAACTCCTTCTTTTTTTACAAAAATACTTACTAACTTGAAAGTAAAGCCTAGTCAGAACCAATTTCTTATCCATTGACTTTTCAGGCTCTGACATGTCTAGCTGAGGCACCAGAAGGACGTCAGGAGCTTCTACAGCATGTAAATAAGGTGAGACAATTCTGTAGTTCCTGCAAAGTTGTGTGTGGGACAAGAGAAATAAGAAAGCAATTAACTCTCCCAACTCTAAGCCTTCAGCATGGCAAGAGTAGGCCTACCCATAGCAAAACTGCACTATGCCATGTTACTGCTGCACTTTACTGGGTTGCTTGCTGACTGAGCATTTTGATGTCAGTTATCTAGTCTGTCATTAGCTTTTCATTAGCTTCTCTAGGTTGTGAAATTGGCCTTTACATCATGCTCAGACAGTAGTTAGAGTGGCTAAATCCAGTTCTCACACAAGAAGGGTTAAAGCATGAAAATAAAGAACCAATCTAAGAAAAGAGTGTGGATGGGAGAGTGTAGGAAGAATGAAGGGGGTAACTGAATAAGTAGAGGAAGTACATAAGAGTGTTGTTCCCATAACACTGGATTAGCAGTGGCAAAGACTGAATAGAGTAATGCACAGAATGAAACAACGCTGGTCACCAAGATTAATATCTGGCCACACCTAGTAGAAGTTTAGAAGTAAAGAAGAGGTGGAAGACAGAGAGGGGGAATGGTGAAGAGAAGAGGAGAAAGGAGGGATCTTTAAGAGACCAGCAAAATTTAGAAATCAATGCTAAACACAGCAAATTCATCAGAACCCTGTTAACACAGCCTTTGCCTAACACAGTCCCCTGTTTAGCACACACTTAGCTTTGTTTCTTATACTTATAAAAAGCATTCTGTAAACTCAAAACTTCGGATTACACACCATAAGTAACTTAGTCCAAATGGTGGATGTTATCAGAATTGCTTTGTATTATGTCAGTTTCTGAGTTTACAGGCCAGTGAATATCAGATAATTCTATATCAGCTCCTTTTTGTTTTTCCTCAGATTCGCAATCATGAGAAAGATCATACTGCTTCTGTAGCCAAGGCCGCAACGATTGCTGTTAAAGTCATCACTTGGCTACCATAGATCAGTTTAACACTCCATTCGCCCCCATTTACCTTGTTATCTGATTCTGAAAATCTGTTGCCAAAAGCTGTTGAGATTTTGAGTTTTCAAACTGTGTTTATTCTGAGCACTACCAAGACATCTATTTTACTATCCCAAGACACAATAAACGCAAAAAAAATGCCAAAGTGTCCATGATGTCATTTTGTCTTGGGGTGGCAGTATTGTTTCCTGTCAGATACCCCTATGTTAGGCCATTAAATCTGCCTTACTTATTTCACTTTCAAAGTCTATTGCCAAAAATGATTTGAGGGTATATTTTTTTAAACTACCAAAATATCCAGTAACTTTGGAACAGCCATTCTTCACTCTTGAAGAGGCCTTGGAGCACAAGTGATCTGAGGCCATTTTGAGGTCATAGGTCATGTTTAGCAGTTTCAGCACATGATTTTGCTCAAATTTGACAACACTGCATTAATCTGTTGAGCTTTCAGACCTGCTCTGCTCTTCTACAGTAACTGACTACAAAGGAGCCAAGAGGTGATTGTTTCCTAATTTGGTGTATATTTGTCTCTTGTCAATGAAACAGCAGTACTGTTGGAGAAGCAGGAGGAAATGTAATGTTTACATAGATTGTTTCTGCCAAACTTGTAACAACAATCACCAATTCTGAGTAAGTTATTTTGGCACCTCTAATTTACATAATGGCTCTTATGGTTCTGCATACCTGGAGTAGGAGGCCGAATTGATATTCCTGGAATGGATGTATATTTGTCCTCGATCTCCTTGACCATCCTCTTGTCAATGGCATTTCAAACTCAATCAGCCTAACATTATCATCATCATCCTCACCATCATCTTCATCATTATTGACATCCTTGTGATGGAAATGTCAAGCAAAGGTTGTAAATTTAATTTGGGGAATCCGAAACCTTCATTAGGGACATGTACATAATTTGGATTTAATGTCATCTCAGGTCATCAATAGGGTCATTATTTTCTATCATCATTAATGTCATCATCATCATCATCTTTGTCCTTTTACTGTACATAACAAATCAAACATAGAGAGGCCATCATGTACTTTGATGTATAAAGGTGTATTTCACAGCTTAGTCAAAACAAATTTTGGTATCATTTTTTTTCATCAAGAATTTTAGGCAAATTCTGATAACAGTATTAATTAGAATTTTATTAATAGGACAGTGTAAGCGCAAGATCTCAAAATTTAGAGGTCAGCTTGAAAATTTGGGATTATGAGGTAATATCGAGATATATAGTTTGAGATATGAGTTTTGCATTGAGTTTGAGGGGAATTAAAAACTATGAGGTTCTACTTGTTTTATCATCATGCTAATAAAAGTTTGGATATGATCCTGTTTTTCTCCAAATTTCATTTTTGTGGAATACAAGGATATATGTCAACATGGATGAAGCATCATCAAAATATGCCTGTGTTATAAGACAGCAATAAAGGAAATATGTGTCACTGCATTTTGTTTGTTCCAGTTGTGTTTTGTTTATTTGTTAGTGGACACAGTGCAGCCCAGGTAGCTCGAATGTGTGCTCTATTTCCTGAAAGTCTTTTCACTGTTGTTGTCTGACTAGAGGTCTGTTGAGCTCCCTGAAGCTTGCAGCCTCTTTTCTCTCCCTTACATCTTTCCATGTCTGATACTCATAGTAAATCATGATGTTTTTTCCACTTCTGCTCTTTTTCCTTTCTAAGTTTTTATGTCAGTCTGTTTTGTTCTTATTTGTGTTAGCAAAGACTCCATCAGTGAATAGAGAAATGCAATGAGTAGGCAATATGTGTTGTTAAAGTTGAATTCAGAGTGTTTACTGCTGATTCAAGCTCGTAACCAGACGACCAACTCTAACTGCATGACTGCAAAGATGCATGTTCATCACCACTCTGTGCATTGGAACTAATTCTTAGTAACCTTGCAGAGCTGACAGCATTATAATTTTCTGTCAGTGCTCACACACTGACGATGTTGTTTATCCGGTACCTATCCCAGGGTTGATTCTAGGACTGTACTTCCAAATTACTCCATTTTACTGTTGTGGAATTATTCCTCTGTGAGTGTGCAGTCAGTCTGTGTAAATGCAATTTCCCAATGTAATGGTTTGTCCTCTTGCGCTGGCACGGATGGTCGAGAGGTGCTCTTGGTTCAAAAGATTCCAGGTTCACTGTTCTTAGTGGCAGGTTTCCCCGTGGATATATTTGCGGGTGTTTAAAAAGCACAATCATGTCGGCGGCTCATTGGGAGTTTAAATATCGTTTCTGATATAAAGCCATAACTGTGATTGAAAGGGGTTCTCTTGTCCTTATACACAGACGTATACCGGTCATATCAGTGACTGACTGCTCAGCTTCCCATTCTATACAGATGTTTCTATTTTTTTTTCTGAAAGATAATAATATAATGTATTCTTGACTGCTTAACTTAATTCTTCAGTACTCAACTTTTCCTTTAATTTGTGTTTAATCCATCCGAGAATATTTCTTCTATTGACTACTTGACTTGTTACTTTTTTCCCTTTTTAAACGATCCAAAAACACTGGTGAATAATGAATGATTAATATAAAGGGTAGACATCATACACAAGGAAGCAACCGGCGGCAGGCCGTGCTGAGAGAAATTTTAATCAAAAGTGCATGGTCGGCGTCCTTAAGTAGCCCTTATGGTGAGATTTTCTTTATTCCTCATGTTTTATAATATCTGGGACAAGAGATAAGGCGGTTATGGTTGTGATAGTCGGATGGTCGTGTTATGCAGGTTAAGTTTATAAGAAAAAATGAACGGCCGGGTCGTCCCTGAACCCCTGTCCCCTCGGCAGGTGTATGTTATACAGGTAGGAGCCAAATCGTGTTTAGCATTCTCTAATTCCCTAGTCTAGAATGACAAAATCAGTGCATGGAATAATGATCCTGTGAGCTACTGTGCAATATGCAAACACATGGATGACGACCTCTGTTCTGATCTTAACTTGTGCTCAAACCCTCCTTTCTCCCCCCACTATCCCTCCCCTCTCCCACCGCCAGCCCTGACCCAAGACTCCGGTTCTTTGCGTTCGCAAGCAGACGAACACACACACACACACACACACACACACACACACACACACACACACACACACACACACACACGCACACACACATACACACACATACACACACACACATACGTCAGAGAGAGAGACAGAGAGAGAATATCCAGGGTCTAAACCTGCCCTCCCGTTTGCTGTGTTATTTGTTATGTTATTACTGTCGTTTGTTTCTGTTTGGTCTCTTCACTTTTTATTAACCCGTGATGTGTGTTCGGTTGTGTTGTTTGATCGTTTTGTATTGACATGTTATGTTTGTTCCCTCATGAAGGACTGCTGCGTACAAAAACGTGTAATTAAGTGTTAAAGTTTATTTATTTAAGAGACTCTTCCCTGTTGCAAATGAAGATGCTGACGACGGCAAAATTTACGTCTGTTCTGTGGTTGTTGAATCCAGCATTCTTTTTTGGCGTTGACGGCAGAGTGAAACTTAATTTCAATAATGATGATGATACCGATGATGGTGATGATGATGATGATAATGATGATGATGATGGGAAAGGCAATATCTGCCATTAGTTTTAAATGATGATTGTGATGATGATGACGATGTTCATGACGGGAAAGATGTGCTCACAATATCTGCGATACATCATTTAAATTATTATATTTAATCATGAGAATAATGAGATTGATATATTTCGATGAGTCAGCGCCCATTCATGCAGCTTCACAATAGTTTATTGATACTCAGAAGGCTGGATTCTTCTACTTTCTGGACTCACTGGGGAGCATCTTATAGACTACCTACATTTGTTTTCAGTCTAAACAAATTAAATACTTTCAAGAAACTGCTGAAATATTATTAATCAATATTTTGATAAAACATTTTCAACCAGCCAATCTCAATTTTAACATTCACCACGCTAGGATATTGTAATGTATGTACATGTTTGCATGTGTGTATACTTAGGTTTTTATTTTAACTCTGTAGCTTCTCTCTCTCTCTCTCTCTCTCTCTCTCTCTCTCTCTGCGTCTCTTTCTGCAGAGGGCCTTGTTCCTGTATTGGAAGAAAAAAAAGGAGGTGAGGGTGTGGGTTGAGTGCTATATAAACCCCGAATGGAATTTAGTAGGCCTACTTTATCATTCACAATTATGACTATAACAAAAATCAAACCTTTGATCCTGAATCAACCATCTGTCGAAGAACAAATAATTCACACCCCTGAAAACTTAGTTCATATCACTGAATCAAAAAAACACATTAACACATCTCGTAAATTGTTTTTTAATTGCAGAGTTATAACACTGTTCCCAAGCTGGTTCACATGACTCATATGTTGGGTATTGCCATAGACTTTCACAACCGTGATATCACCAAAGACAGAGAGAGGAATGATAGTACAGAAGAGTGAAAACAAATGGCTAGACATGATAAGCACAGTGCTATTCGTTCGCGAAGGTGGGGCCATAACTAACAAACTCTCCCTCCACTCCCTGCAGAACGGCGCAGGTGAGTGATGAGTCGCTTTGCTCCTGCCCGGCATCGCCTCCCCACCCCCCTTTCCTCCCGCACTTACACAGAGTTAAGAAAAGAAATGTCTCTTCCTCTCTCCCCCATCCCCTTTAATCTCAGGCATTTGCTGAGTGAGGTATTTTTTAGTTAGCCCCACCTCCACCCCTATCCAATGTTCCCAGAACTCAACATTTCTTTACCATCCCATAGGATGAAAGTCAGAGAGGAACCTAGGCTCAATAAAAACTTCCATGATTTTTTTTTTTCTTTTGGTGTTTGCCCCCCTCTGGGGTGTGTGGGGAGTGGGGGGAGCCGTTGTGAATAGTTGTGGTAGGGATTCAGTTTCCAGGCATGAGAAAAATACCGGAAAAGGATGGCGTTGAGACTGGGGAGTTGAGGGGTAGAAGAAAACTTAGTGGACAAAGAAACTGAAAAAAAAAAACACAAAAAAAACAACAAAACACATACAGACACAAAAGACGATCAAGATGGGAATAGATGAAGCCTAGACTGCAGAATTCTAAAGGAAAGACCAATATAATGAGTCTGTCTCTTATTTCCTAGAAGAAGGTGAGGCGGGGGCTTGCAGTATGCTGCATGCCTATCAAGTCTCCCATCAATGCCTGAGCTTTTGAATTTTCACGCAGTGATGAGACAGCAGTTCACTTATGAGAGAAAACATGGTTTCAGACATGCATGACTAATGGCATGACCTTATGAGAAATTATTCCGACTACGTATTCATGTGTGTAAGTTGACTTTTGGTCTGTGTTGATCTATTAGGTGTTTTCAGCTCCTCCACGTGACCTAGGAAATCTTGCCCACACGTTGGTTTGTTTACATGCTCTCCTTATGTATGATTACTCGTCATTTATCAAAATAGCCTAGCAATCCCTAGATCACGTGGTGTAACTGACCCGTCTGAAAATACCTCATTGCTGTTCCTGCTAGACAAAACGCATCAGGAGTTTGTATTGTTTCGTCGCATCCTGGAGTATCGTTAGCGCGTTTTTTTTTTTAGAGTTCACCAATACTTCCGGTCATTGAGGCGAGAAGGAAAACAGTGATCACGAAAGTCAGTTTGTTAGAAGAATTTCTCGATGTAAACCGGATTGGATATGTATGTGCGTTTTCGTATTGAAATTAGAAGCAAATGATGAAGCTTCACGCTTTTTAAGGAGGTAAGTGGACAAGAACACCCGCTGAAACCTGCATGAACGACTCACTCATCCCCTCATCGTGTGCTGGCAGTACTCACGCACACACTCCCATTCGTAATCAGGACGCAAATTCAGAGAATATGATGCAGTACATCCATCGTGGCTGTAAATTCGTGAGAAACGTGAAAATGAATTCTTATGTTAGATCTAGACTAGGGTGTTGAGAATTATCACATCTAGTCTAGAGGGGTGTGTCTAAGGCAGAGTGCTACTACTGCTAGACTAGATAGAGTAATCATGTCTATGAGATTATCAGACCTGTCTGCATATGTGCAGATGTGGTTCCTCCTGGCTTGAGTCCTTTATCCTGACCCTTCTCAAGCTTTGTGTCCTCAGTTTTGCACTGTTGCTGACCATTCCATTTTAGCTCAAAGCTTCTAACAGTTACTATTGTACGGGTTGCTTTCTTTCACTGTTAATAATTTGAAATATTCATGGAATAGGACCGATCTTGTGGCTAAGCCAGTGACTAAATGAACTGCATTGAAAGTGCAAGAGCAGTCCTGGCCCTGGAGATAGCCAGTAATTCCACCCCTGCATGTGCCTATAGTTTATAGTCATAGCTCAAGCAAAACAAATAGATAGATCTAGAAGATCTAAATGGAAAAGTAGGCCTTCTGTTGTGGTAAATGTTAAGAGGAGTCATGTTGTTTCTTGACCTCACGAAGGGCTAGCATTCAGATGTTTTTCTCCAAGGAAAGAATGGAACAGTAGCAGTACAAACATTTTCTTCATCACAAACATAATTAAAATTGAGCAACATATTTTTCAGATGACATGTTTTATGGCTTAGTCAGTTATGATGGATTTTTTAAATGAGATTTTATGTTGTTTCTCTGCTTTTTATTGATGAAAAGTTTGTCTGCAAATTAAGACTAAGAGGAAAAAAAGAAAACTTTTATTAGACTATTAATTATAAAGTAATCTGTTTATGTGTGCATTTTCAGTATACATATATAAATAGTGTTTAAAATTTTGTGCAAAATTCAGTCTCATTTTACTGATTAACATGGTATTAGTACCTGTGTCTTTAATGACTTTGAATCCTAAACCCAGTCATGCTGTTTCTCGTATATATCTAGTTTATATAAATTAGATAACTGAAGGAAAAGAGACATGCAATCTGAACATATTTGTAGTGAAAACACCAACATTTGAGGGAAATACAGAGGTTTAACCACATTTTATCTTGGAACCCAATAAAATTTGCTGAAGGTCTTATATAATATGAGATATCATTTTGTATTCTTGAGAGAACCAGATATTGAGCAAGATTAAAGACTATGTTATCATCCTCATTTTCATAGATAGAGGATTTTGGGAGTTTTATTTGTGTTTCATTATTAAAGTTTAAAGAAAAAAAATGTAATTAGAGAGTGGCTTCATTGAAAGTTCATTTGATCATAGTTTATGATCACAATCTAGCAAGACAGTAGACCTCACTTTGTTCCTGCAATGTGTTGATCATCGTACAGTGTTAGCAGAGCCTTGTCTGAAAATTGCAAGATTTGATCCAAGTCAGAACTGTTTGATGTGTGTGTTGAGATTCTTAGTGACAGTGGAACAAGTTATGGTGTTAATGTGAGGATGAAGCTTTTAGAAAGTATAGATGGAAAGGGCAAGATGATGATGACATTCATAGGTAGTGAATCACCCAACCAAGAACGTGGTAGTAATCTTCCGTAATAATTTTAGGACTCATCCTAAAGATCAGGCAATAAGATATTTTCACCCGGTCTTCAGAGGACCATATAGTCAAACCTGGTTTGGAGACTAGCTATAAATTGCAACCCCAGTTGTAATGATGGTTTTCTTAGGGATAACCATTTTTATATTTCCTCATATGATCTTTCTCATCTGAAATTAAATAGAAAACAGAAGGAAAAACATTGTAAAGCAACTGTCAGTTGAGCAGTCTGAAACCATATAGGAGTTTTTCAAGGGTTTGAAGTTGACCATAGGGCTATAAAGATTTTCTTCTTAATATGATACAGGTACAGTTTGTCATCTCAATTTACCATAAGGTCGTCTCAAATCTATGATCAAAGTATATCCACATGGGAACCAGAGGAGAAATGGTTTCTCTACATGTATCTCAACAGAAACAAATCAACCTACTCAAGAAGTCTACTAGTTTAATATGACTGCTTTTGTGAGATTAGGAAGGAGCATAGGTGATCGTCAACAGCTTCTACTAAATTTCTAAGTCTGTATTTTTTTACAAGTGAAAAAGAAAGCAAATCTAAGTGATCCTTCAGTGCTGATCTCTTTTTGACACTTTGTACTACAGATGATTTTACACAATCTTTTGTGGACAAAACTAGAATATTTTCTGAATAATATAAAGTTCACTGGACAATTGCAGTATCCCATGTTGCATGATCTTAGAATTTGCCTTAAAGTGGATTTGAATGTTGTGTGATAGTTTTTAATGGGAGGAAGACTGCTTAATGTTCTCACAGCTTTAATCTGCAGTCATCTGATTCATCATCTTGTAAGTGTTCTCTCAGTGTCATCTGGAACAAGTCACTTTTAAGCTCTGCACTTAGCATATTAATATTATTAAACACATTGCTAATGTGGCAGTTGGCACATAATTTGTTTCATAACCTTGAACAGCAAGAATCATCCAACAAGTATTTCTTTATGAAAATGTCTCAGTTGTCAAGCTTTTACCAATTCATGAATTCATTATGGTAATCCTGTACCTGTAAAGGGTCAGACCAGAGAACAAAGTAAAGGAGACATATTTGTGACTCAGAACATTTTAAGAAGTAAAGGAAGACAGGTAGATTAATGATTTTGTACCTCTACCTTCTTTGTCCATCTCTCCTTCCAACTATCTCTCTTTTTGCTTAAATAGTTTGTTCATCATCTAGTTCATTTAACATTGTTCCATGTCACCTTGAGGTAGCATTATAACCTAAGGGTGAGCCTGTTCATGTGTGTTTGAATAGGATCCTTTTCCTCTGACTGTGTGCCGTTCATATTATGTCCTTCTCCTGTTCTCGGCCTCTTTGTTGTTGTATAGTCACCTTATAAGTTATAAGTCCTCATTTCCATAAACTCAGAGCTTAGGCTAGTACGCTGGTTAAGTAGTAGTTTTCTATCCAAACACAAGGAAGTAGTAATGTGTGTAGTGACAGAGCAGGACCAGGACATGTCAGTGAGGAGAGTACATTTTTCATTTGTGATAACCAGGATATTGTATCTCACCAGTGATAAAGAAATAGTCAGGATTCATTATAATGTAATTGTCTAAAGTGTGTACACATGTGAATGCTGTGCTGTGATGTAACATTCCTGTAAGTGCCCTTGTAGTAGGATTTTATGGTAGTTTATGTTGGGAATCTTTGACAGATTTCTTGTGTACCAGTGTTTTATTGGTGGGACTTATGACCAGGCTATGGCAGGCGGTATAGGATTTCAGGAGACATGCTTGAAAATGGAGATAATTAGGTAGTTGTATTCATGTATTTGAGATTGTGAGGTAAATTGGATATATATTATATATAGATATTAGAAATTTAGTGCTCAATACCAGAGCTTTGCAACAAGATCTTAGGGAACTCAGAATTGTGAAGTCTGAGGTCATGCTGTATTTTTATCTGAAATCATGGCTTGATGTCGTCTCGTCCACAGATAAATATCAACAGAGTGGCATCCTGAAGCAGCAGGGAACAATGGGGTAAGTGTTGTGAGGAACATAATCTGTTCTTGTCTTGCCTTTGGTGGGTCAGTGAGTTGGTTTGCAAAATGTGGTAAACACATCCCCGGATGAAAGGGTGTTTGCTGCAGAGGGGATGGGGTGGGGTTGAGGGTGGGGGTGGAACTGAGCATGAGAGCTAGAAGGAACTGAGTTACTGTAACTATACTAAGGATATGAACTTTACTTGTTGCTTTCATCTACACTGGCTATGTGAAATTGTGAACACATGAATGATGATCCCCTCCACCCTCTCCACCACCCCACTCTCTCCATGATCTCTTTATTTCCTGTCAACTCAGTGATTCTCAGAATCTTGATGATTTGTCATCTTTGTGAGCTCATGATGCCACATGACACTCAGATAAAACTGAACTTATTAGGAAGTATGAGGAAGAATGAAGTACTTTAGAAGTGTGTTGGGGGTGTGGCATGGCCAGTGTGGTCTTTGATGTTACTCTCCACAGTCTGAGGTTTTTGCCTTCCTCTTCCTCTTTTTTTTCTTTTATCATTGCATATTACTGTTCATGTGGAGTTGTTTTTTTTTTTTTTGTGAGGATTTAAGTAAACTTTACTCCTGCCAAAAAAAAAAAAGGTTCCTTTCAAAATGTTTAGAGGGATAATTACTAGTAAAACATTTGCATAGGAGGAAGGAAATCTCAAAGGAAACACAAATGGTATTATCTCTTGTTAAGATTCATTGTTACTTGTACATTATTGACCTCAGTAAGTTTCTCTATCAAAATGAAGAAGCTTCATAGGCAGTCCTGTAATGTAACTTTGGATTATTCTAGAATAATCATACCCACACTAGAAAATCATCATGATGCATAGATTCTCGTGAAATAGCATTTTCAACTTTTCATAAAAATAAGATCCTCACAAAAATAGACGAGAAAAAAAACTTATATAGTATAATGTTATGTCAGTGTCTTATCTTTGTCTGTAAACCTACAGTCAGAATTTGTTTTGACCTTCATGATTTATTTGACATCATCCACGTGATTCTAATTTGGTTCTTCGAAATGTCATCAAACCCAGCTGATAGCGCTCTAAATATTTAAGTGGAATTGCTGCGGCACGTTCGATCAGTGCATTGATATTGCTTGAGGAGTCCAAGCATAGGATTTAACGTTTTTCACTTGATCTGATTTGAGATGTTAGTAACAGAAAATGATATCCCACTATTGTATAAGTTGGAGGGATGATGGGGAGGGGAACGGAAAAGGTGAGGGGAGTGGAGAGAAAAGAGGAGGGATGGATTTTGATGCTGATTCGGTGATTGATATGATCATATGGTCTGATTTCAGTGGTATGGCTCACTTTTAATTTTTTTTTTTAAATTTTCACTGGTGTGGGGGAATGGGGAGCATTCGAAATAAATTATCAGATTTGAGATGATATTTCTTGTATGGGATTCAATGGTAGTATGCCTGTTTTTGAGTTGAGAGTGGAAGGTAAAAGACAGAGGGGTGGTTATCTGACACTCCTCTTCCCCCTCTTTCTCCCTCAGTACTGATAAGCTATAATGGGCTAGAATTTGTTAGCTTGTCCACAATATTTATGATGTTAAATCAGCGACCACAACAACATCAACAACAACAACTGCAGCAAATAAACAGAATCGAAGAAGAAGAAGAGAATATTTTATGTTGGTGACGAGGGGCCGAGGAAAAGGAAAGACCGAAGGTGAACAAGAATAACTATAAAGGAGCGACTGCCAGAGGCAGGGTTGATGTCAGCGTGCATAGATAGTCGCGTGATAGCGGACTCAATGGATGAAATTAAGCCTACATCCCACACCCATCGGCCTGTGAACGGAAAGGGAACGGGTCAAAAACAGGCGAATTTTATCGATGCTCAAGCCTAGGCTAGCATATTTTCGAGAGCTAAAAATACGAGGGATTGCTAGTCTATTCATGTTTGGTATGGTACTAGATCTAGGGATGAGCGATATTTTATGAAAGGTAATCGATGCTGATATCAGTGTTTTGAAAGAAAATTATCAAATATTGACATATTATTATTTACTATTAAGATAGTATAAAGATTATATTAGGAAGGATTTCCATATTTGGTGACTCCTACAACTACGGTCAGTACCTTAATTCCGAATAACGTACTAATACAACCCTAACCCTAACCCTAGCCCCCTAACCCTAGCCCCCTAACCCTAACCCTAACACTAAAGCCCATCGAGACAGGAGCATAAGTCGAAGCGAGCGTAACTCCTTATTGCCAGTTACCATATATGAAAATCCTCCCTTTTATTAAAACAAGCAAAATATTTAAGAAAACAAAAGAAAAAAAATCGAAATTATCGATGTTCCCCGCAGACAAATAACGGATAAAACCTCTTGCCCAGATGCTCTTACCAGAAATTATTTTTTGGGTTGTTTGGTAGTCTCCAAATAGGGCAATCGCTTTAAGGACTAAAAATACCGCCAGATAACCAACCAACCATCCTATAAACGATGTCACCCGAACAAAAAATCGATACATCGATATTCAGACATCGATGCGCCCGCCCTGCAGATCAGTGAGGTGAGAGAGAAGTTAATAATATGAAGGAGACACAAGCTTTCAGTCAGCTTAATTTTTGATCCTTTTCTTTCTGAAGTGGAGCAAAAATGGTGAGGCCGAGGCCTGATTGATGCATAATTATGTACCGGTAATGGTGAAAAAATATTGGCTTAAATCTAGAGGAATGTTGGGAGAGAGAGAGAGAGAAAGAAAGAGAGAGAGAGAGAGAAAACAAGAACGAGAGAGAGAATGAGAGAGACAGAGAGAACGAGTGAGAGAAAGAGAGAGAGAGAGAGATGTTTTCTCTTGGTCATAATTTTGTGGGTGACATTCCTTCCTTGTCATATACTCGAAGGGGGATTTGTACAGTTTTAGAATTTTTTTTTTTCAATGAATGTTAACTTTGGAGTGGACACTAGAAGGGGAGATCAGCGTGCGCTCAATGTATTTTTATGAAGGATATTGAAATTTAAGGGAGAGAATCGCGCGATCTCGCAGTCTGGGGAAATCACCGGAGTGAGTGAGTGAGTGAGTGAGTGAGTGAGTGAGTGAGTGAGTGAGTGAGTGAGAGAGGGAGAGAGAGAGAGAGAGATGAGGTAAGAAAGTACACATAAACGAAGTACGCCCAGCACAAACGGCTCATTGACTTACTTTTTCTTTTTCCCTTTGTGCAGCCAAAATTTATTAATGAAACCTCAGGTCGGGGGTTCTTGACTTTGCTCTCGAATCTCCGACCCAACCCGCTGTGGCATCTCCCGTGATGGCACGAGTTTTGACAGGGTCTGTCCTGACCTTTTGATTATGTTTACCCTTTCTCTTATTAATTCCGTTTTGTTCCGTCAACAAACACGCGCGGCTTGATAGGGATCCAACTTCTGCTGCTGCTAGCTTGCTTTCGTTTTCCCCTGACCTTGACATTTGGTACTCACGGGGAGCATCCGTCTCTCCGCTATGTAAATCTCGAAAGGTGCGAATAGGTCGTCTTTGTATTTTTATGTAATGGTGTGTCGCATTTTGCTCAGAGCTTTCGCGTCCGTTTCAAGAACTTCAGTAAATCTTTCATGATTTAAACAGTCAGCTGTCTTTAAACGCAATTACCCGGAAGCATGTAAAAATTCGCCATTAGAGAGAGAGAGAAGGTGCGATTGTTTAAGCATAGAAATATGGCATCTTGTTACGGGGAATAGTTTGCGATTAAGCGCAAGTTAATGTTATCCGGTTTGTGATTATGTGGATTAAACTGTACATGACCTCACAACAAAGCCATGCACAGTGGAAATATAAAATGAAAACCAAATCACACAAAGACACATACAGACACAGATATATACACGATACGCACATACACACACACACTCACACACGCACACACACACACACATACACAACACACACACACACACACACACACATACACAACACATGGACACACACAACACACACTCACACACAAATATACACACATTACATACACATGCACACCAAGACACACATCCACACAAAACACGCCC
>JAWQUT010000263.1:338743-353722 GCA_033807755.1 Ellobium chinense
CACACACACACGCACACACCAAGCAGCCAAATTCCAAAGCTTAGAAGATGATAACAAGCCCGGTTTTAGAAAGGGGGGATTGACGCTGCTTAATACTGTATTAGGACGAGAAGCCAGACGAATGTTTGACCAAACTGTCGACGACGCCTCGCTTATTCCCTTCCGTATAAGATGGCATCTCCGGCAGACGCAGTTAATGCGAGTGGTTTGGGAAGGAGTGGACGTTTCGCCTACAAGACAGCCTGGAGTGCCTTGATATCGACTTTCGATCCACGTAACAGTTCTAGAACTGCATCTACCCGGTGTCGGAACTTCATAAGTTCGAATTTCAGAGGACACGACTAGTCCATTTTTTTTTTATTCGTGAGTTGTTTAAGCCAGTTTGTGAGTAAAATTTGCAATAGGAAATAATGGACGTATGAGATGAGCACGCGGATTTTTTGAGAACTGGAATTTCGAAATCGACAGGTTCTGTCATACGTCAGGTTCTGGTCATTTCAGAATTGGCCGTATGCTTAATATGTAGGTTGATTAATATACTGAGTTAAATGCTATAATGTTTATGGGAGTTTCTCGTGGTTACAGCAGTGTTTTAACTGACGTAAGGATTACGCATATGGCCACAGGGCTTCAACAGCTGGGCTGATATAAGCCAATCGTATTGTACTATTTTGGTCATAGGCTATGACCTGGAAATGGGCCAAATCAGTGCTTTTAAATTATGGCCCTTAAATTAGGGCATTTAAATTGACTTGTTAAGGTAGTATCAACAAAAACAGCCCTGCAGAGTGTTGCACTGGCTAGCCTATCGTACGGCAGACAAGGGTCTTCATAAAATCAGTGTTACTGCTGGTGTCATCTTATCTACTCTCGTTATCCGACCTCACGGCTGATATCTCCATTGCCAGCTTTGATAAAATGATTTGTTAGCGATGTAATGACCCTTATGGTTAAAAGAGAACGTATATTTTGGTTTGAAGGGGTACGGAGCAGAAAGAGATAGCGGGAGGGAGGGAGAGAGAGAGAGAAAGAGGGAGATGCTGGCCTGTTAGAGTTATTTTTAGCAGTGACGTCATGCTGCCATTTTGAAAGAGCCTCGAATGTCGTTTGGGTCATCAGTTAATCTTACACTGTTTTTAAAACAGGGCTGAAATTACCTTTACCTTTTATGACAAAACCGAGTAAAAGAAAGAAAAAAAAACCAAAAAAACAGAGCGACACTCCTGCTTTGTGCTGCTTAATTAAGGTATATTTCATTGTCACGGCTAGTACTTATCGACCCTGCATTTTACACTTGTGACCTCAGAACTGATTTGGGAACATTGTGTGACGTACTTTGCTGACGTAGACAGGGCGATATCAAAAGAGCAGCGTGTACAGCTCAAAGTCATAATATAGGCAAAATCCTGGGACCCCTCAGTAGTGTGATTGGGGTGTGAGCAGGAGCAGAGCTAGTAGTGGGGGTCAGGGAAGAAAAAGTACTCTTGGTGAGAATCCCTAGTTTTGTTACGACTAAGAATGCTTTCATTTCCCTAGCCATGACTGTAACCCAAACCCTACATACCGTATCTCTGGGGAGTCCAAGGATTTTACCATAGTCTACAGGGGTGTGGGTATTTACAAAACAGCTTTCTTACCTGCAGTTTGTTTTGTATGGGTGTGGTGGGTTTGAAACCAGTAACAGTTAATGTGCTTAGTTGTATTTATATATATGAGCGCTGAAGCCTTGAGGTTGCAGGAGCCAAATTGTAAAACCCTCTTTGAGCCATTTAATAAAAAAATTTCCTCGAATCACAGTAACGCTCCGAGATGGCCAATACTAGTCTGCAGGATTGGTGCCATTACTGTGCTCAGTGTGGGTCCTTCATTTAGATTTTTCATATTTTTAAATTACATGAAAAGGGGTTAAAAATGTGTCCTTCTTTTGCAGATTACAGGCCCGCACAAATGAAATCCACTGAAGCCATTGGGAAACTGCCTGTAACAATTATTTTTTTTACGAATTCAAGACTGAATTTCACCACTTTTGCGGTGTGGTTTCGTGTTATATGATTATTTCTACACAATCTGTCCAAAGGACATACTTTATACTCTGCTACTTACGACTCTGATTTTTTTTTTTTTTTTAAACCAATTAGGCACCTGCAGCCTAAAAGGCAAGATACATTCGGTGAGTTAATTTGCATTATTCCGTACAAGGATGATTGGGGCATTCGACCTCAAAAGATTTAATTTCTCACAAAGGGCCTGAAAGGTTTGAGAGCCCAGGGGTTTTCACAATGAAGCAAAAAAAAAAACAAAACAAAACAGCAGCTCGAGATCAAGGAGCAAATAATTCCAGACATACCAAATTTAATTGAAGTCAGATATATAAATGTATGACTTCGCACTTCCAACACCGCAAGCATTGAGCCAGCTGTGCATTTCTTACATCTTCCGGCAAAATGGCCTATGTTGGTTTGTCAGCTGCGAAAAAAAAAATTTTTGTTCGTTGGTGAGCTTCATATCAAAACTCCCCCAAAATATTTCTGCGAAACTGCGAATTACCATGATGAGGTAACAGAAATTTTGCATGAATTTGGTCGAAGCAAAGAGCTATATTTCGAAACAGAACCATTCAGTGTTCTCAGTAGCAGTTTTGGTAGACATAAACTCTTTTGTCAGATGACGTTGGATTTCTCTACACAATGCTTTCAACAATGTGGATCGAAATAAGATTGGAACTGTGTCACATTACTTGCTAACAGAGGAAACTGACGCCGTGGGAAATGCAAAGAATGATGTATTCAGATCATGCTTTCATGGCCATAGCTAAAATTTTTATCTGAACTGAACTGAACTGAACTTTATTTCCAGATTGCAATATATAAAATAATGTGGAAGGTAAGCAGACGGGAATGCAAAATTGTTTAGGAGGGAGAACCTAGGAAAAAAGAAACGGCTCAAAATGCCTCCATGACATGCTGTGGTTTTGGTTGTCACTGAAGAGTAATTTTATTTTGAAGATGTTGGGCTTATTCTGAAATAATTTTGGTGAGAAATTTTCCCTGTCTTTTTTTAAAGCCTGAACATTCGAAAATGTAGTGAAATTCGTCACCCAGAGAGTTATTATCACACGCAGAAGCAAAAACTTACTCATCAGTCGCGATGACCTCAGGTGCAGTATTATTTAGTTCCCCAACAGTTTGTATGGACTGGTTGTTTTTATATTTGTCGATAATGACATGTTCACCTTGACTCTGTATTCAGTAAGGCGGGGTCGTTATAACTATAATAAAAGAAAATACATGTAAGCTAAAGCGGTAGCTATCGTGCTAACAGGAGTGTTAGTGATATCACATAGCCAGAGTAGAAGCAATAGTAACTAGTAATGGTGGTAGTAGTAATGTTTAGTCTTGAAGAGAGAAGTATCAGAGTAGTGATAGTAAGGAACGGTTCGAAAACCAGTTGTAGTGGCAGCCTTTGTAGTAGATAAGATGTAGTTGTAGCGGTAATCAGCAACAGCACAGATGGTTTTCTTCACTCTCTCTTTTCTCTCCATTCACACTTTCTTTGTCTTTCTTTTATTCTCTCTCCCTGTCTCTCTCTCTCTCTCGTCCTCCATCTCTCTTACTAATGTTACGTATAGAAACAGGGTTGGACAAGTTCACCAAAAAAATCAGTTCAGATTAAGTTCAGGTCACAAAGGGGATAAATCCCTAAGATCAAGTTTAGCTCAGTTCTAAGAAAATCGAGCAGTTTTTCAGGTTAGATCAGTGCCACTGGGTGTTAGAAATCGGTATTTGATTGTAGTTTTGGAGATATATAAGAACTGAACAGAAATTTAAATAGGAAATTAAAGATCAGATCAAATCTCCAAAATGGCTAGAGTTTATATCCAGATTAGTTTGCCCAAAATAGCCATTAAGCTGAGATTAAGTTCACGTGAACTGAACTAAAGTTTATGAACGGCGTTCATATTATCTCAGTTCAGCTCCACCCTGGTTAGAAAACCAATGCGCCAATAAGGAACGTATATATTTATTATTACATAGATGTTTGCCACATACCTTCATGACGCGGCGAATTGCTTAAGGGCGAGACTTTGCTATAATTGCAATTACAGTTATAATTAATACAATTACCCTGGTTTGACTGGCAGTGCCAGAGGCGTTTATTCAGCAATTCATGAGGAAGGTAAGGCTGACAGGTATGTACGTTCTTTCAGCGAAAGACAGTAATTTGTTACCTGAAGGTTGACTGTTTTTTTGGTTTTTTTTGGTCTGTTTTTGTATGTTTTGTGCTGACACCGTCTGATGCACGCAAGAGATAAATCTCACAGGGTGTCGCTGAGATGTTGCATAATGCTGGGATTAACAATAACATTGACATTTAGTCGTAATGAGCCGTGTGTTGTCGAAGGGACTGGTGTAACACAGGATGTTCGCTGCTGCAGTGGTCATCAGTTAAGAAGAGACCAATGGCCGTATGCCTAATCCTTGCGTTAATTAACGTACTACGTTAACTACACTGAACACTACTAATGTTTTTGGAGTTTCCTCGTGGTTACTGCTCGATGACGCTACTATCCAGGTCATTTAAGCGGGGTTGACCTTTAACGTAAGGATTATGCACACGGCCTAAGCAAACCTAGAGGCCTTGAGTCACCAGGCACACTGGGGGTGATCACACAATGTTACCGCATCGCTTCGATCTACAAGTGATGTATGTTTAATTGGTAAAATCATAAAACTCTCCCATTGTGTCCTTTGGATTAGTATTAGAGGAAGGGTTAGGGAAGAGAAAGCACGTTTGGGACAGTCCTTAGACCACACAGGCGAAAGGGCGAAAGACTCTCTTCACTGACGTTGCTTCTTCTAAACGTGAAACAGCGTGGCCGAATGGTTGCGGCGTCAGACTTCAGATCTAAAGTTGTGGGTTCGATTCTCGACCATGGTTGTGTATTGTATTGTCGGGAAAGCATTTCATTCACATTTTCCTCAGTCCATCTGTCTGTAAAATGGGTACCTGGATATAGGCAGTGAAAGATAAGTTATATGTTAGACTGCTGGTTATCAGTGCCTGTACATGGCATCGGCACTGCATACTCCTCAGGGAGTTGAGAAAGTCCTAGAATGATCTTGCCTGCTTGGGGTAATAATGGTGTGAGGTCCCCTTAAGCGGGCATCAGCCTGGATACGAGACATCTAAACTGTATTGTTGTTATTATTATTCTAGACCTGCTCTTAATCGTAAACTAAACAGCTCTTGGGAAACTCCCGGGATCTTACCTAATGGACATCAACAGAACTTGTAAATTGAATTGACAGTGCGTTCATTAAGAGATCTAGACGACAGTTTATGTTCATTTGTCAGAATAGGATTATAAACACCAAAAAGTGAAAAATTGGGTGGCGACAAGAAAAGCTACGTGCTACCAGCCGATCTCCATCTTTTAAGCCAGTGAGCGAGTGTAGAGGTAGGCTAGTTAACGTGGGTGACAGTACGTTCACGGAATAATCAATGTTTGCAGAGATGAGGGCTAAAGAGATACAAGTGTTGATGGCAGCTCCAGGACAAGCTGTTATCTGTACCTTGTTCGCTCCTCATTCTCGCGACATCAGGGTTGGTGTCTAGATCGCTGTGATGTGATGGTGATGTGTATGTCTGTCGGACCTGTAGTCCGGATATAACGAGATATTCTTACGACACTAAGATTAGTGTCTGTGATCACTATGATGTGATGGTGGTGTGTATGTGTGTGTCTGTGGAAGGGAGTGTAGCCATAATGCTACTAACCTGTGCTCCGGATATAACGAGAAATCTTACGACACAAGAGTCAGTGTCTGTAATCACTGTGATGTGATGGTGTATATGTGTGTCTGTGGAAAGGAGTGTAGCTTTAACCCTATGAATTTGTATCCCGAATATAACGAGACATCTTACGACACCAGGATTAGTGTCTTGATCATGTGATGTGATGGTGGTGTGTATGTGTATGTCTGTGAAAATGGGTGTAACCTTAAGCCGATGAATCTATACTCCGGATGTAACGAAATGTTCTTACAACACGGAGATTAGCGTTTGCGATCGCTGCGATGTGATAATGGTATGTATGTGTATGTCTGTGGAGAGGAGTGTGGCCGTAACCTCATGAACCCTTAGTCCGGATATAACGAGATGTTCTTACGACACCAGGATTAGTGTCTGTGATCGCTAAGATACGACGGTGGTGTTGTTGTTTGTGTATCTTAGTGAAAAGGATATAACCTTAACCCTATCAACTTGTACTCCGGGTATAACGAGGTGTTCTTACAACTGCCGTTATCATATCATCCTCCAAATCGGAGTTTGCCGACAAGAGGAATTGTTGCTTGGAGAGCCCCTCGTGGAAGTGACTGAAAGAAAAATACATACAGCATCTCCTCTTAGGAACTTAGGTTTTGAAGACGATGAGAGGATAGATGACACGGTTTCAGAGTCGTAAGTCGAACTGGTATCATTACTCTCGATAAGATAATACGGTGTGACATCATAGTTTTGAGGCTTGTGTCTGATAATCATAATTTTGACATGATAACAGGATAACCCTGTGTCACTTCATCGGCCGGTGAGTTGATATCATCATTTTAAGTCGACTCCTTAGCGAATCGTTAACGCGGAAATGTACCGTTACAGTTAGATAGCTGAAAAGTTTAATGTGCTATCTCGCGTAAGCACGCTTTAATACGTCTAGTCCGTTTATCTTCGTGCCAGGTCAGGGCGATATTACCCTTTCTCCGTAAGAAGTTGCAGTGTCGAATACTTGTCAGGGTTCATTGCCAAGAGATCACAACTTACTCTCGAGATAACCGTTAGCCTTGTTCAGATACAGCTACTATAGCGCAGTAATAGTTTCATCTGTGGCCTTGGTTAATGGTACTGTTAATGGCCTAGGATTTCATTAAACTTCGTAAACGTTATGAGTGTTTTTTGTTTATTTCTTTTCCCCGCGAGAATCTTATTGTCATGAATTTCGCGACTAGAGCGTCACTCGCGAAAATTACTTCGGGCAAAGAAAAAGGTTTCCTGCCAAAATTGTCGAAGGCTAAGAGGAATTAATTTTTATTTTTTATAGGATGCAGTAACCCTCATCGGAAGCTCAAGTGTTATTTCTAGCATTTGGACATTATCGATTATAGTATATTTCTTTGTCAAAACGAAGTAGGTATTGTCAGTTATGTTTCATCGACAATCCTGAAATGTCACCTCGGATTATTATAAAAATATGCCCTCCCACCCATTTTAGAAAACCGTCATGTGGCATTCGCGAAAATTAGATCCCCACGAAAAGCCATTCCGTATGTCGTAGAACTTCGCAATCCAGGGGATCAACCTGTAATTTCGAGTTTATGTGTTTTTATGTTTCTATATACATATATATATATATATAAGGAGAGTATTGGACCAAGGTATTATGACAAAGATGTAGATTTTTCGAATGCATGAAGTTCGAAGTCATGACTTCTTCTACGAGACTTTTTAAAATTCGGTTAAAAAATAAAAAAAAACAACAAAACTATTGAAGTTGGATGGCATACAGATACATCTGTTATTATGAACTGTATAAAATCACACTGCTTTAAGGTACAGTATCTAGTCTAGATCTAGGTGGGTGACCTTTTCACAGATGTGTCTAGCGTAGTGCAGATATGTGTACAAAGCATCAGCACGCGCGCATATTAAGCATACAAGCCTTGCTGTAAATACCGAGCAGGGCACACCCCATGTCTACACATAGCTGGCATACTAACGACGATTTGCAACACAAATAGTGAATACGGAATACGCGTACGAATAATCTAGGTATCTGTCTCCTGTCAGATTCACTGCAAGAGAAGGCCGTGTCGTTGTTAGTAATTCCAGTTAAATGTGAGTTAGTAGAGCAGTGTAGAACATTGTAACAGATGGTCGTGTGCGCAAACCAAACTTGACTATTCTGGATAGTTTATATAGTCCTTTTTAAGACTGGCAGTCACCACATTAGAATTGTTAATCGATTTTATGCTAAAAAGGGCAAGTTTGTAATAATTGTTCCTGGTGTAAGTTCAGTGCGAGCTTCATAGTAGAGATCGGCATTGAAATGTCAGCATTATGTCTTGGACTAACACAGTGCACCCACAAGTTCATAATTGTTTTCGCATCTGAGGATGGACGCCAAAAATTTATGTATTAAATTTGTTTAATTCATATAGTTTTCTTTATTTACGTATTTATATCCAGTGCGGATTGATGTTTTGTACATAATGACTATGTGCCGTGAGTCGTTACAGTTGATTGTGTGATGTCGTCATCTGAAAGTGATTTCATGCGAAATATTGTAGCGTGGTGCAAAGTTAATATGGCGTGGATTGACTTAGTTACATGAAAACTTCGAATATCCGGGCGAACGATCTCAAAATGTGATGAAGATATCATCAGCCTATATTAATTGTTATTATTCAGCATGTGGCAGGCGAGGAAGGCAGTTTAACATTGTAAATAGATCGTATGTAAGTACAGTATGACCCCTCGAGTCCGAATTTCAAGTGACCTGCGATAGTGAAAAAAAAATGAAAATACGGCTTTATTTACCTCGTTGGGAAATTGATTTACAATGTCATACATTGGTATTCTTTTCATTCATTATAAAGGCATATAACAATACACATTATACATGTAAATACATAATATTACCAATGAAATACATAACAAAGTCATTGCTGGTCGCCAGCGGTGCAGTTCCCTGNGTAACAGATGGTCGTGTGCGCAAACCAAACTTGACTATTCTGGATAGTTTATGTAGTTCTTTTCAAGACTGGCAGTCACCACATTAGAAATTGTTAATCGATTTTATGCTAAAGTTTGTAACAATTGCGCCTGGTGTAAGTTCAGTGCAAGCCTCATAGTGGAGATCGGCGTTGAAATGTCAACATTATATCTTGGACTTACACAGTGCACCACGAGTTCATAATTTGTTTTCGCATCTGAGGATGGACGCCAAAAATTTATGTATTAAATTTGTTTAATTCATGTAGTTTTCTTTATTTACGTATTTATATCCAGTACGGATTGATGTTTTGTAAATAATGACTATGTGCCGTGAGTCGTTACTGTTGATTGTGTGATGTCGTCACCTGAATTTATGCGAAACATAGTAGCGTGGTTGCAAAGTTAATTTTGCGTGGCTTGACTTCGCTACATGAAAACTTCGAACATCCGGGCGAACGATCTCAAAATGTGATGAAGCTATCATCAGCCTATATTAATTGTTATTATTCAGCATGTGGCAGGCGAGAAAGGTAGTTTAACATTGTAAATAGATCGTACTATGTTAGTACAGTATGACCCCTCGAGTCCGAATTCCAAGTGACCAGCGATAATGAAAAAAAAAATGAAAATGAAAATACGACTTTATTTACCTCGTTGGGAAATTGATTTACATTGTCATACATTGGTATACATTCCATTTATTATAAAGACATATAACAATATACATTATTATACATGTAAATACATAATATTACAAATGAAATCCATAATAAAGTCATTGCTGGTCACCAGCGGTGCAGCGTCCTGGTTCCCCCAGCTCTAAAGCCAGGTACTCATTTACACCTGAGTCGAGTGAGGAAATGGAAGTGAAGTGTCTTTCCCAAGGACACTACAAGTACGTAAACCGTCCCGTCCTCGAGTCAAACACATAAATCTTAGACTTGAAAGTCTTGTGGTTTCTGAGTACGACTCACAAACCGCGCGGCCACGCTGCCTCAAGTTTATGTGTGAGATGTTTCAGAACCGGGAGTAAATTTCGATATCGCATCGCCCTTGTAGAAATATAACGCTGCAGTTGACATACCAAATCATATTCAAATGACAGCAAATTACGTACACACTTCCCAGATACAGATTTTTTTCTTCTCTGATCTCACGATGGAGATTCTTTTTAGGTTTTTGGCAGACTCCGAATAGGGCAACAGCTCAAAGGGACTTTTAAAAACGCCAAAAAAACAGCCAACCCATGTGGACATTTTTGTATCATTTTGTTTACAGTTTCATGTCGATTCTGATGAAAGCGTCCGAATTCATATCAGAGCTTAGTAACGTAAGGACATATTACTATAGTAGTTTAAGAGGATTAGGTCTCCTCACGTCAACCCGCTGTTCTCCAAAGCTCAGTGTCATGTTTGTGGAATACAAAGTTACATGTCAACACGGACGATGTATAGGAAATGAGGGCCTCGAGCTTAAAGCGAGGGTAAGAAATGAAATGGTCGTATCGTAAAAAGGCCACTTTCAGGCCAAGCAGAACAGTTATTATCTTTTGAGTTTTTAGGTGTAGAAAGATGTTCCTTGGAGTGAAATGAATAAAAATCACCCTTCATCAATGTCTTGCCATGTCCAGTGTAGTCTGAACAGTTTGATTGTTCTGTGATTCATGATTGACATTTAGTTAGATTTTAGAAGCAAGTATTTTGATCTACCTTACTGATATTTGGAAAACAAAACCACCATGTGTTTCTGCAGCGTCCTATATGATAATCTCGAACTGCAATAGTCTTGACAGGAAAGTACCGTAATATCCTTTACAACCTGGATGCAACAGTTTGCAGATTTAAATATCTATCTCGTTTACTTTTCCGTTTACAGTTATGCCGTTTGACACAAGATGCGCGAACAAGAACCTTACTGAATATAATTACTTTAGAGTAAAATATCGTATCGTCCCTTCCGGTACTTTGGTCCCTTATCCTCGAGAGCATTACAATGAGAATATTTTCTTGAGTACATGAAGGTCGTGATACCTTGCAGAGTTCTTGGAGATCTGTGTCAGAATTTTATTTGTGGCGGTCCAGGAAAACTCGTTAGAAGTTGCAGACCGAGTTAAGTTGCAAAAGAAGGTGAATTTGGCGTTCAAGGTCGAATCGAGTTTTTTTTTTCCACTATCACATTAATCAACATCCTATCTGCCTCTTTTAGAAGTTTGACCCCGTAATTCTGTACGTAAGTGTGTTTAATTAATTATTTTCCGTGTGTATCGAAATACATTTATGATGTTATTTCGCCTGCTTCAAAGCTATTTTTCTGAGTGTTAACATTTACCTCTTCCCGAACTTACAGTATGCGTATCGCAACTTCTAATAAAGATGAAAGATTGAAATGGAAAGCATTCTGCTTAGAAAGGAATGACGAATACAGACACAATAATCTCAACATTTAAAGAAAATTGACCATCGTGACGGATCTCCCTAGACTGCGCACACAAATAATCGACAAATCACTTGTCACTACGCTGACATCCGTGGATGATTCCTGGAAATTATGATTGTAAATTGCTATTTGGTTGGTGTCATAGGCAGGGTACGCAGTGGCGTCATCTTTCAATGCAAGGTGGGCGAGAAGACACTTAAAATAGTATCGGATGTCAGAGTAACCATTTGCCACCTCGTGCTTACACTTTGTCTAGATATTGAAGGGTCATGACCCGTTCTTTGTGATGGTGTGCCATGATGATACTCCCCACATGTTGGCAAAACCAAGTCTCCTCGTGTACCGTGTTGCGCACGCGCGTGTTGTGTGTTTATGTTATAGCGTATTCTGGATTCTGTACCGTGCGCGTTGTTCAGATTTTTATATATTTTTTTATACTTTGTGTGGTTCTTCTAAACCTATCTGCTTACTATGCAT
Source organism: Ellobium chinense (assembly GCA_033807755.1). Lineage (NCBI taxonomy): Eukaryota > Metazoa > Mollusca > Gastropoda > Ellobiida > Ellobiidae > Ellobium > Ellobium chinense. Next base: position 350,426 of record JAWQUT010000263.1, read on the forward strand.
GCGCACAGTTATCTGTCTTGCAAAATGGTAGTTGTTAAGACTTTGACACGATAATTACTTCCGAGTTGGCTATGCGGGTAGGTATTAGTTGCTTGGGATTCAGTTTGCTGCATTACGTGGGAAGGCAACTGAACACTGAAATTTCGGTTCCATAATATGACAGATAACACAGAATTCACTTGTAATTTTTTTTCTTTCTTTTTTTTTTTTGCCGAAAGCTGGTTTGTGCAGGTTTATAGAGAAAAACTACCTGTTGCGATATTATTCAATCAGGAAGATCAGTCATCTTGTTTCGTGTGAGATTTTTGAATTAGTCACCCTGGATTTGTCTTGTGTGTGAGTGTGAATTACTCGGAGACGGTAGTTTTTCTGAGGATAATAGCAAGTGTATAAACCCATCCATCCAAGGGAGAGATGAAACTTGCGTGTTTGTAGATGGATAATTCAGTGGAGAAGTGATTCAGTTATTGAAGTCAAAATGCGACGGACACAGTCGTGGTCAGTTCCGGATAGCTGGTATGCACAAGTGCGCCTGCAACCACTCAGTAAGTAAACTACTACCACCACTTCTACTACTTTTTCTTGTACTACTACTACTATTACTACTACTACTTCAGCTTCTACTGTTACTTCTACCACTCACCACTGACACCATCACCGCTGTCACCACCACAATACTACGTGTGCTACTACTACTACTACTACTACTTATAGTACATCTGTGTGTTTTAGTACATCTGTGTGTTTATAAAGACACATTTCCCTCTCGCTCTTTCGTATCCACAAAAATCTCCAAATGTAGGGTGTACTGGTCTGTGGGACTAAACGCTAGTGTTTAGAATGGAAGAATTTTAAGGATGTATTAGCGCAGAAACTTACAGTGCATCATTGAGATATTCAAGTCCCTAATCCTACTTTTGATAACGCTTCAGTCTTGGCTTGATGGCAGTTCAGTCATGGCTGTTTGTGGTAATCATGCAGTAAAACCCGGATAACAGACCCATCCCTTTGGAATGTTGTCATACACTGATACAGATACTTGGAAAACACAGCCAACCCTTTAGGAAGTTATCATATAGTGAACCCTGGATAGTGCGACAACCCTTCCTACAGTAAAACTCGGATAACAAGACTAACCCGTCGGAGTAAGCATGATAGCATATTAGACCGCCTTATACGATGCTACGGCCCGTGTCTGCGCACCTTAGCCTAAGCTTTTGCGGGTCTCCCAGAATTTGCACTTCGAAGATTTCGAAGATGGAGTCGAGATAAATAAATGCTTTGATTGAAGAGGAGGGTGTTTTCTCTCAAGAACAGAAATATGTAAATGTATATACGTCTATATCTATATATAGGTCATTAACGCAGAAATAACCCAGGTGTGCAGACATCGATTGTGCACAGACAACAGACATAGAACTACTAATTAAACGTGGACAGCATGATGTACTATGCTATTGAAGAAGACAGGAATGACGAGGGACCTGAAACAATCGATCGAGCTATGTGGGTTATCAGCTTAACCAGAGGATGGGCCGGAAGAGGATAATTGGGGACGATGTCCAAATGCGTTTCTATGGAAAAGGGTCTTTACTTTTGTTGTTGTCGTTGTTGTTTTGGTATGCTTGTACTGTGGACAATAATACATAATGATATGAGAAAAACAGGTAGGTGAGGTACAGATTTGAACTCAATACTCAGGATTTTAACATCTTGGACCAAACCATAGGCCAAACAGCCCATACGATCGCGAACGTAAACTACACAGTGTGCCGTGCGTTTTGACTAAGTGAATAACACCAGTTGATAGGAGATTGTGTTCCCCTGGGCTTACAATTCAATTGAATTCAGTTTAATTATTTATTAGCTCTGATGCAGTCTTGCATGGGAGCAAACAATATGACACATGCCATGAGTTATCACATTAAATCAGATGAAAATGGATGACGTTGACAACCATAATGAGAGAGAAAACTGAGAGTTACTGTAATCTGTACATGCTTGTTTGGGTTAAAATTGTGAAGGAAAAGTGAAGAGCGTTTCTCCAAGACTCTGTATGTGGGTTCTGAATAGTTATGAAATAAAGGGAAGTAACGTAATTTGCTCTTCACACTCATGTTTTTATTTACTGTTAAATGACGTAAAATTCGAAGGAGTGGAGATTCCGGCTTCAATTAGGTTTTGAATGAATTTACACAGAAATGCATGTTTCAATACACCACCAACTCATTTTTCAAGGGAAGTGCATTTACTGAGTTTTGGAAAAATACTCTTCAGTTATAATTTATCATAGGTAAAAAATGGAAACGGAGCTGTCTGTAACAGAAGTCTTTAGTGAAGAATGTGCGGACACAAACTGACGCTCACATACAGAAGTGTGAGCAAAGAGGAGAGTGCTCAAGAAGACAAATGCGTCTAGAAAATAGAAGATGTTGTACTTGTCTTCTTGAAAACTTTCCCTTTTTTTCTCAATCCTGTGTGGGCTCTATGTCCGCTCACCCCAGACTTCAGTATTCTTTTCCATGTTCACTTTAATTTGGGGGAGGAGTGAGGGGGGGGAAAGTGAGCGGATACAAACGGATGTTTACATGTAATTGGGTGGGTAAAGATGAAAACGCTCAAGAAGACACATGTAGCGAGAAAATGGAAGAATTTGCATATATGTCTTCTTGAACACATTCCCTTTTATCTCAGTCCTATGTGAACTTTGTGTCCGCTCACTCTCCACTTTTATATCAGTTTTCCATGCTCACTTTATTTTGGTTTGCTTTAGCTAGCCTGAGTTGTAATGGAAGAGAAATGTTAGAAGTGGTGAAAGTTATAATGCGTTCTTTCACGAAACGCATCAAACGTAGGCGTGCAAGTGCCTCAAAACACTTAGACGTTGTCTTTTCACCGTAGATATATACCCGGTTGCTTCAGAGTGAGCAGTCAGGACCCTCACGCACGCGTGAAGGCAGAGAGGCAGTGATGAGTGCTAGAGGTGTAATGTCATTACCTAACATCCGTACTGTAGCCCGAATCGCGATTCTCTTGTCAGAGATCGAACAGCGGGGCAAACCTGATTTAGTGGGCGAGGCTGGACGGAAGGATCGGTCGATGGTCATTTGATCGTTCTTCAGTGGTCATTGCCCAATCTGTCGCTGTCTGGTTCAGCCAGAAGCGTGTGGTGGTTGGTGGCAGTAATGATAATAGACGGTGTCTTAGACAAGAGCAGAGAGAGAGAGAGAGAGAGAGAGAGAGAGAGAGAGAGAGAGAGAGAGAGAGAGAGAGAGAGAGAGAGAGAGAGAGTGTATA
>JAWQUT010000263.1:366947-384415 GCA_033807755.1 Ellobium chinense
AGGGCTGGCTTGTCATCATTAAAATTTACCATCTCGCGAAGCTCGAACAGTAATCTGTTAATCATTCTTTTCTTCATTGTTTACACTGTCTAGTCTGTATCTTCAGAATACAACGACACCATAATTCGGTGTCTCTCTCTCACTCTTTCTTCTCTCTCTTGCTTTCCTTGGCTCGGACTGTTTTTTCATCCTCTTTTTCCACTTCCTGCCCGCTTGCCTTGTCGCTGTTCGTTCCCAAATTAGTTTCCTTGTTGACTAACAAACTGTGGATTTCAAGCGGCTTAAGTGGCATGTTCACACAGCGGTGTCCACCTGGCTTAATCCCCTTGTCATCTTGTACCTGGACAAGGGCAGATAATAGCAGGTCCTGAGCGCTTTAGTTGATCTCCCTTGTCGTTTGGCGGACGTCAACTTTGGTGTCCATTGTTGTCGGTCACTTTTCAAGGGTTAAGATGGTTCTGCTTGTTTCAGGTGAGTTTTTACATATTATGTATGTGTTTATGACTGTCAAGGGGAGGGGGTAAGGGAGGGGGAAGAGAAAAGTTAAAAGTACATGTGCCCATTATTAGGAGACCGTTTTGTCTTGCGGACGTGGCCTGTGTATTTTGTAATGTTCTCAACGTATTTGGACTTTTCGTTTCACGACAAGGGAAAAATGTGAAATTAATCATGACACAAAGTTTGTCATTTATTATGTGCTTGAATGTTAATTCGTTGGTATGTCGGATGTTCATTTTTCTTTCCCGTTTGAATTGTGTGATGCACATTTTAATTGTATTTTTTATTACAAAAAGCTAGGCTGTGGAAGAATAGTTTCACTATCTTATGGAACGTAAAAGTCACTCTTTTAGTTTGCTGAAGAAAGTATCCTTGGGATGAACGGGGTCTACAGTGTACTTGTAGGCATATCATAATTTATGACTTTTAATATGACTTAAGCGCTTCGCTGATGTGTACCAGTTTCCGGTTCTGTTTTCATGTTAGCCAGTGAACCAACATGTCTGAAGTCATTATGACGTAAACTCGTGCCACAGTGTTTAAATATCTGTCAGTTTAACTTATAATCCTCTTGTATTTGCTTACATTTTATTGTAGTTAAATATTGGCTTGAAGATTATGAGCTTGAAATGCCATTTCATAGAGCCTCATATGTAATCAGAGATTATAACGCCCGTTAAGTACACTCGGTCAGTCCATTTATGTACACGTTTTGTTTAATTATATCAGTTTTCAGACAACAGAGTATTATATTTTCTATATAATAGTGACTGGATAATAGCAGCACCTGTTAATCGCAACTTTTCCCATGCTGCGGGGAAATTAATCTCTAAGAGTGTTGACTGTATTAGCAGTGATGCGTTATTACGTTATTACGAAGTACGTATAAAGTGCAAAGTGTGACTGTTCCTTTCTACGTGGATTTTTACATGGAGGAACTAAAGACATGAGTCATAAATTGTGAAGTGCTTTTGCCAGCAGATAAATCATAAGGCTCAAAGCAGTGTTTAGACTTCAAGCAGTGTTTAGAACATATCTCAGACTGCAAAACAAAATAAGGGCTGACGCAGCTTAACTTTTACACTTTTCGAGCACTTTATTGGTTAGGAACTGCAGATATACCTTCTCTTCGTTTCAGTAATTTCTTGACGTTCGAATCCAGTAGGTCTCAATGTTTACTCAAATGTATCTCGAGAGGCACTTGATACTGTAAACTGTTCTACTTTCTTACCTTTCCGTAGAGCATCGACACCCACGTGCATCTACGATCTCATGTTGGATGATTATTTCCTGTCGCCGTCGCTCACTTTCCATTAAAAAAACAAAAAAGTAATTTCCATGTGTATTCGATAGATGTTTACAACACATTAATCCGCAGTGGACATAAATAAGCAAATAAAGAAAATTTTTGGACTGGCATCCAACTTCAGATGCAGAAAACAAATGAACTAAAAATGAAAAGGCAAATAGAAAAAGACAAAGTGAGCAACAGTCATGAAAAATTAACATCTTTAACAGACACAAATATCCAACATAGGTAGGGATAAGGCGAACACAAACAGTTAAGGTAAACAGCAGATCAGGACTAAACAAGTTTACACCACATACTTTTCTCTGTGTAGTCGATAATGTTTTTTCCTAACGTGCCCTGTTTCTCCCTATCAGGCTTGTAGTTAGAACAATTTAATTTGATCTGATACTTTTGAAACGGTATCTTACCTTAGATTTTATTTTTTTTTCTTTCTATCTGTACCAAACAGGCTTGTAGTTAGAATAATCTAAATTGCTCTAATACCTTTGAAACGGTACCATGCTGTAGATGTTTTGTTCGGCCTTTCAAACGGTAATATATCATGCCAATGGAATGCTCCGAGCTGTCACATTTTCGCTTTGCTTACAGACGTTCCCGTCAGTGTTTCCTGTGCCGGTCGATTCAAAAATTCTACTTTCACGCAGTTCCGGACTCGTCTATCATCTCGCAAAACAATTTTGTTCCGTTCCGAGACGCCTGCTAGATAATTTGGTGAGCGTGATTTCTTGGCTGGCATTTACCATGTCACGCACATTGTCGATCAGATCTACAGTTTATGGCCTTAACCTTGTATATCCATGTATATTCAAGAATAGATCTATACTTAGATGCATCTTGTTTTGCCGCGAACGCATGTAAAAAGTGTGGGTTCTTTTAAGAAAGAGATGAGGAGATATTGGGAATAGGGCATAGGGCCAGTTTCACAATTCTTGATTAACAGGCAAAAGTCATAGGTATCTAAATTCTGCCTCTATATAGCACGAATGCCAGTCAGATGATATTTGTTTGTCAGATATAGTATGTCATGACGTAATAATTAAGTCAGGCTATTTTAGTTGAAAAAGCTGCGATTTACAGCCAGTATGTCCTAATTAAGATAAAGTCCAAGTTTGACAGTATATTTATTATATTATAGAGTAGTCGGGTTCTAATATGTAACTCAAGAACAGTTTGTGATTCGGCCATGTAGGTTTCTCATTAAAAAAAACAACGTGCTCTTGCCACCGTGGCAGGGTAATGTACAAATCGTTACCTTATGTTAGACCTCAATATAACCATTTGATGGAATCTTGGAACTCGTATTATAAGCCGGGGAAGGGAAGAGGAAGCACTTTGAGGAGGATTGTATCTAGGGCCCCTCTCTCTCTCTCTTGCCTGATCTCGCTCCTAACTTTAACCCTGCACTTAACCCAAATCAAGGGTACCTTGGGAGAGTCTTAGGACTTCACAAAATGGACAAGGAACATTTGTGAAGTGGGATGATGTAATGTAGTCACCAAACTCTATAATGGCTGTAATTGTAGTACAAATATCGTCTTGAAGAGTCTTGATAATTCCATTAATTTTCAAGATGATCTCTACCGTTAATACTTTCGATATCAGATGCCATGCAAACACCGAGGCTCATTTACATGCCCTGCAGACACAGAAATTCATGTTCAGCCCAAACCACAAGTTCTTGATTATTCTGATAATTTTCAAGATGATCTCTATCAATTATACATTCATTAGAATATGCCATGCAAACACAAGAGGTTCATTAACATGTCATGCAGACATAGAAATCCAAATACAGACTAAGCCAGAAGTAGATTTGGGTGGAATACAGTTGTGCCTCAACCGCTGGCCAATGGTTTATTAGTGTAAACAGAAAACTCCCGAGCGCCATAACTGGAAGGATGGTAAAAACCTCATGTACTTTTATGTCCATATTAAAGCGCAAATTTTTCGATTGTTGTTGTAAGAACAGTCATGGGATGTGCCTTTGACCTATGCTGCCGTTAAAATGAAGAACCTAGTATCTACCATTTTCATGTTTTGCTACAAATGACAAAAAACTGTTTCTTTTAATAACTATTGATAGAATTGTCGCATCGTTACCATTTTTTCACTGGCACACACTTTCTTAATTTTTCTATTTTGACCTAAGAAATAAGACTTCTTAAGTCAAATAAAGACAGTTACCATACTGTGTTTTTCATTAACATACTGGGATTCGATTTCTAATTAGGTCAAAAAGTATATACAATTTTTACTATAGACGCCTTTAAAAATGAGGTATCGATGCCAAACTAAGATTATCAGACGCAAATTTTTCCAACGATTTTAACGATATAAAAATGTCCATTTGACCCAGATACGTAGATACTAGTCTAGGTTCTTCATTTTAACGGCAGTATGTGTGTCCAATGTACAGAGGCGAATAAAAACCTTAAGTAAAAAAAAAACAAACATTCATTGTGATGATGCTCCTGAAAGGAAACTAGAATTGATAAACCCAATCCCATCTTCTGGCTTAAGCTCAAACTAGTTCACATTTCCCCTTAGGCTATCGCAACGCTGCTTTAACTACACTTTGCCAAGAGATGTTATTAAACGACTGTTAAGAGTATTTTTTCAATCGATAACAAAATCAGTGCCAAGATGTCGATATGTGGATGTGAAATCACTACGTACAAATATAACCCCAGTGGCTATAAATGAATGTAACTCGTGACAGACGGAAAATCTGTGAACATTTCTGATAGTTCTTAGGAAATCTTTGCGCCCCGGGCAAGTTCTATATATACTTTTGCCATGTCAGCGACCTCGATTCTGTAACTACATGTTGACACTAACAGAATGGTAGTCCTTACTTGTTTCTCTTATCCTTCCCCCCTCTCTCCCCAACCACACCACATACACAAATTCTTTACGGGACATTTCACTGCAGTCTCTTTGAACATAATGGAAATGGAAATATGAACCTTTCTTTATCCTGTAGGGAAATTGGGATACAGTACAATACCGTACATTGTTATACATTTCATTTATATCTCAAACTCATAGAAAAGCACATCAAACAAGTCAGTACATAATATTACAAATAAAACATCTAACAAAGCCATTGCTGGTCGCCACTGGTGCAACTCACTGGTCCCCATCCCTCTTTCCTCTCCTCTTAACCCCCCCCCCCTTNTTTTTAAACCCCCTAGCGACCTCAGCTCTAAAGCCAGGTACTCGTTTACATCTGAGTCGAGTGAGGGGAAAAGGAATGAAGTGTCTCTCCCAAGGGCACTACACCGTCAACCGCCCGGCCCAGAAGTTGAACCCATAAACCTTAGACTTGACAGTCTTCGATTTCCCGAATACTACTCACAAACGACCCGACCATACCGCTGTTACTGTCCAGAAGAAAGGCCAGTGACCTATCACTGACTCTCTTCCATTTAGAACCTAAAGTCAGTACAATCGATGGCCCCAGGATTTTTAAAAAAAAAAAAACCCAAAAATTGTAGACATTAAAACAGGAGAGAATTGATTTCTGAATAACAGAAAAACAGGAGAAAATTGATTTCTGAATAACAAATTTGCGAAAGTAAGGAAATAATTGAATGTGATGTCGGAATTAAGGTAAAGGATGTGGAAGGTAATTAAGATGATGGAGTGTTTTGATGTGTGTTAAATACAGAAGTCTGTAGATAGTGAGCAGTAATCTGTACTTCGTGACAGATTAACTTCGTGCCGGTATGAAAACAACTGAGTTTGTTTTTTTCGGGTGGAAGTACATTTTTAATTGATACATCAGATAATCGTTTAATTTTCGTTGGCATGTGAACATTGTTTACTTGTTTTGATTGTTTGTATTGTTTTCACTCATGATGGTAAAGAAAGCAATGTTAATAGGATGATATATTATCTCTGTAGACTCACACTTTCTGGGGCCATTGTTTGGACTTAATGAGGTAATTTCAGACGGGTCATTTACACCACGTGATCTATTCTAGGGATTGCTAGGATGTTTTGATTAGTGACGAGTAATCATACATAAGCAGAGCATGTAAACAAACCAACATGTGAGCAGGATTTCCTAGGTCACGTGATGGAGCTGAAAATACCTAATTGTTATTAGAAGCTGTAGCTGTACTGATGCCGTCCCTGAGTGCTACAATATATGAAAAAGGAAAAAAAGAATGCCTATCAGACATGCTACCCCGTGAAGTTAGTGGCGAAGCAGGGATATCTTGAGTTCAGGGGCAAAGTAAAATTTGACGCTTCCTCTCTCTCTCTCTCTCTCTCTCTCTCTCTCTCTCTCTCTTCGTAAAAGTTTTTCTTTCATCTTTTTTCCCAACTTTCTATTTTTCTGCTAACCTTCATTCTGACTAGTCATCTTTAGCTCCCTTCCTTCCCTTTCTCTTTCTTTCTCCCTTCGCCACTGAAATTGCAGCCCCCCTTCCCACCCCCTACTCCTTTCTATCCACCCCAATTCTTTCCGCATGTCGTCCTGCTATTGGGCGCTTTTATTGAACTTGATTATACAACAGATCTCACTTAATCCCGACACATTTAAACATAAGCACGGAAACTGAGTACGTTGTTTTTGGTCCCGATTTTCTTAATTTTGTTTCTAGTAATTATTTTCGATAGATACATACTCGCTGATACACACAAACGCTTAATAAGTATGGAGGTTGCGGGTTCAAATCCCTCCCGAGGCGGGAAAAAAATCAACAGAAGGACACTTGGGAGTCCTGACCCAAGTGTGGCTCAGCCTCTTTACAGTGTCAGGAAGTCAAAGGGCCGACACATTTGTTAGACGGGGATATCTCTCTCTGAAGATCTTCTGTTGCCTCGCTCTCCGAGTAAGAAAGTTTCTTATTTATTTTATGGTTTCTCTGTATCGTTAGTCCTTTTACGATGAAGAATAATATATAAACCTTGATTTGTCCTGCTCACAGAAGATCCACGACAGATCTGGCATAGGGACACTTGTAGAAACTTGTAAATACTTAATGTTATAAATGAAACACCTAACAAAGCCAATGCTGGTCCCCTGCGGTGTAGCTTCCTGGTCTTCACCCCTTAGATTTCATATTCACGTTCATACCACCGTGTTGTTACAATGTTACCGGGATTTAGAACGGCACAGAGTGGCGAAGGGGTTGAGGAAGAACGTGTAAACAACTTCCCTTCACCAGGGCCATGTCGAAATTTTTTTTATAATCCAGAAAATCTTGTCCATGTCCACTGTTTGTATAATGCAAAAGCAGGCCATGTGTTGTTTACTACTCAACGGCAAATCTGCATTGTCATCTGGGTTTTTTTTGATAATATGGGGCGGAGATGAGACGCCGAGAGCACCTCTCTCTTGCGCGCCGTTCGGTGTCATCCACTTAAAAAAATTTGGAGATAAAACGAGACTTTGATATTTTTGTCCTTCCATTGGACACCTCGTGATCAGATTTAAGGTGTCATTACGTTAGATCAAATACAGACCCCGAGATGGACACACGAATGCAAAATGCAAGCTGGTGTAATATCTCTTTGGGATTTTCATTGTTTTCTCCTCTCCTTCCCTCGCCAGGTCATAAATTTGAGGGTGGATTTATCCATTTTTAGAGGGGTTTTAGGTTTTTGTCAAGTAAAGCAAACTTTGAAGAGCAGGAAAGAAGGGAGGATTGGCGCATGTTCAATGTATTTTTAGGGAAGGATTTTTCATAAGAGGCGAAACGCGTGATCGGAGATTCTTGAGAAAACACTGGTTCTCAGGGAAGGTGGATTTACCGTCAGCTTTAGAGAATTCGAAAAAAAATAAAAATTGCGAAACTGGGGTCGACCAGACCACCTTTTGGGCGAAAATACTCAAACTGATACACCTGACGTTTTGTCTGAGGGGTGCATTATGTCCTCGAAAAGCAAAGCTTTTTGCAAAAGTGCTCAACAGGCGGTGGCTATAGACACATGTGCTCGAAAGGCAAAACTGTTGGCAAAAGTGCTCGATAGACAAAGGCTATAGATAAAAATGCTAGAGAGGCAAAACTATTGGCAAAAGTGCTCTGCAGACAATGGCTATAGACGAAAGTACTGATAAGGCAAAACTGTTGGCAAAAGTGCTCGAAAGGTAAAATCAGTGGCAAAAGGGCTCGATAAGCACAAGCAGTACAGTTGAAAAAGTGCTCGAAAGGCAGATGTTGCCAAAAATACTCGATAGACATAGGCTGTAGACAAAAGTGTTTGAAAGGCAAAACTATTTGCAAAAGTGCTTGAAAAGCAAAGATCTTAAACGATAACCCTCTCGTTCACCCTGACCTAAGTACACTTTGGGAGAGTTCTTGGCTTTTACCAAATGGACATAGGAAACGTCTGGGTATCTATCACTATCAGCTGTTCTCAAGAGTAAGAAGATAAACATGACAAAATGTCATTTGGCAGTTACGAAAGTCACTAGTGACAAGAAAGTGTGACATCATGGATGAGGCGGTGACATCATTCGGTCATCGCCAGGCGTGGGCTCTCGGTGAACACATCAACTACCTCGGAACTCTTGAATGGGGCCATGTTGGAGTCTCTGCCTTTCATCATGGAATTGTGGTCATGGACCCGATGGGGATTATCAGTAAGTCTCAGCTAACCATGCAATATGTGAATAAACGGTGGGACTTTATATTAGGTCCAAATTGAGCGCTCAGTACTTCTCGTCTTCACGAAGAAGAACGACTATAAGCATTGTATAATGATCAGTAACATTAACAACAGCAGCAGCAGCAACAGCAACAGTAGCAGCAAGACCACTACCACCACCACCACCTCTGTGCATACAGTGTAACTACTGAATTGTAAATTATCTGCGGGTTATTCAGGTACATGAAGTGTGGGGTCATGAATTCTTTGTCTGTCTGTCTGTCTGTCTATCTGTTTGTTTGTCTGTAAAGAAAGAAAGAAAGAAAGAAAGAAGGAAAAAGAAAGAAGAAGAAGGAAGGAAATTCCGAAATTCAGCAAGTTGGCGTCCAAACATTGGCTTCCATCATAATTCACCTGAATTGCCACATAATTTGCACCTCTCTCCCATCTCCTCACACAGACTTTGTTTATCTTGTATTTGGCTGCTGATACGTAATTTTAAGATGCGTGCGAATGGCTGTTTGTACTGACACCGCTCCGCACACGGCCCAGAGATCTTCCAAATCTCTTCTTTCGGCAACGGCTATTTGGCGTTGTGATAGGCATCGAGTACTTCTCTCCGTCCGTAATACGGCGGCTTGAGGTGAACCTAACGAACCAGCTAAAATTGACCACTGTTGCCCGGCGTCTTGTTGGCTCTGCTGGGCCCCGTTGTTGACATATCTGCTTTCTCCTGGGGATCATCCACCCTCATGTGTTTGAGACATCATTTACTGCCGGTCCGAGAAGCCCCTTAGCAATGGCGAGCGCTGGGCTTAACATCCCTCCATTGTTTACACTTTGCGCGTCCTCACTTCCCGTCCGGACCACCGCCACCGTATGCGCGTCCACAGCCCGATGGTCTCAGGTTATTTTTGTTTTCTCCTTGTTGCCCTGCCAGTTTTGGTACAAGCCATTGTCTTGTCTCTGGACAAAGTCTGGGAGGTGAGAAATCATACACGACAATATCAGGCGCAGACAGTCGTGAACATCTTCAGAAGCGTCTTCGGAGCGCTGTCAATAGGACGTCAGTCTTCACAATGCTCAGTGTATGGGAAGCTGTTTAGGACTCAAGTTCATTTTAATTGTTTGCCTGCCTTGCACTAGTCTAACAGTTCTGATTGTATTTTATGGATGATTCAAAGAAGGACTCAGAGCAGAACTAATGTTAATTTCAGTTTTGTCTATACACCCTGCACTAACATTGTGATTGCGTTTGTGTAGCATATTACTGGAGGACTGAAAACAGTTGTCTGAAAGGGTCTGTGTTGAGTTTACGGTATTTTCTTGTGTGTGGCTCCAGCCTACGAATTATTATTATGTGATGAAAAAGTAAGCTGGTTTATTTGGAGAATAAGTTGGTGACTTGACACTTGTGTGAACAGACTTATGCATATTAAGTTAAAACAGGAGCTGTCTTGTTGCTTTCAAGTCGTAATTTATATCGATTACTTCATGTTTTCATCATTTGTGGAGCCTATATCAGTAGTAATGATACTTTGGTAAGTAGAGGCAATTACCTCAAATGCTTTCCCTGTTCTGCAAGCTGGGATCGATGAAACACTGCAGAAGCTGATTTTCCTGATTCAGTTTGGCACTTTCTGCCAAATTAAGCTCTTGCATTCAGCAGATGGCATTTCCGCATCAGGCTGGAAGCACAAAAGCTTCTTTGAACGTGCTCAGCTTCTGTTCACTGGTCTCAGCGTTACGTATCTTGCGTAAGTCGGTTCCCCTGGCTTCAACGATTCCTCAACGTGAGATGAACACGACAGCCTTCCTTCTCAAGAGAGTTTCTGTGGTAGAACTAGGATGCATAACTCACGGGCTTACTCATTGTACCTCATATATTCTGTAAAACTGTTTCGTGCTTGTGTCACCTGCTGGACAGTGTCTTGCCAGCCATAACGTGTCTGCCTGTTTCCATTCCATCCCAGTTGGAGTGCAGTGCGTGACGTGAGATCTGTGACAGATTGGTATGTCTTACCACTAAGTTTCCCACGCACACACCTATTCTAAGGCTCAGGTTCTGTATGGTACAAAGAGTCCTTTTGTTCTTAGCCTGTACTGTATGTTCTCATGTTCTCTGCGAACACCAGGCCTGTCCAGAATCTGACAGAGTGATATTGTTTTTAGCAGGGGAAGCGAGTCACACATTTTGTTCTTTGTCCTTTTTCAAGGCTGCACCCATCTGGGAAAGGAAAAGACAACAGTAATGCAAGAACCGTTCCACATTCTTTGATAAAAGGATTTAGTGGGACTTTAGTTGATTTTTTTCTTTGTCGCGCATAAATGTGATTTAAGAATTCAGTAATTCTGTAACTTGTGCTGTAACTCCTTGAAGACTAAAGACGTGAATAAATCTTTTCTGCCTCACATCTGCTAATGACTAACAGCGTACTTTAATGTAATCTTCCATTAACATGGCTGAGTACCAATTAAATTATAAGATGACCTGCACATTTACTAAGCCAGCTCACCTCTCTCATGCTTAATGTCGTAGATTAATCTTGGAATGTGTATCCCACGTCATTTAATACTTTTAATGTAATTATCCATAAGTATTCAGTGAATATATAAGCATTTGTTCTGCAGAAGCTCAGAGCATGTCTTATGAGAACCGAAACCCTTAGATGCAGGAATGCACACATGCTGATCGTAAAGTGGCAGAATTCAAAAGATTCTCTTTTAAATTAGGAAAGGATGGGCATTTTCAAATGCCTCATAACTTACTGCAGTAAAATAGCTGGATTGATCTACAGTAAACGAAGGATATTTGCGAGATTTTTATGCGTGGGACGTGCGAGTGGGACTTGTAAAACTGAAGTTTCCAAAGAAATGAATTTTTCTTACAAATGGGAGCCGCAGGAATAATAATGAACGTTTTTTGCCCCCTTTTGACGAAGGGTTGAAAAATCTCAATTATTTGATGGCGTCCGTAGCCAAACACTTCAGACCAAGTAAATGAGCCTGCATAGATGGTTTGCCATTTCAACACCATTATGGAGAGTGTATGCCTTTGGGGATGGGCTGGGGGTTCTTTGANGGGGGGGGGGATTGGGGGTCCTCTACCGCTAGGAATGAAGACCTGTTTTGAGAAAGGTAAAATAGAGAGAAAAGTAGCAATTAGATCTATGTCTCCCCTTCGCCCTCCTAGATCTTCTGTGGTGTACATTTTGGTATTTACCCCCTCATTCTAGGATGTGTGCTCTAGCAGCGCGGGTGTTTGCTCAGCTCCCTTGGTATGAGTCTCATAAAGGCCATCACCTTCACCCCACGTGACTAGCTGCAGTCACCCTGAAGGCCCACTCGCCTCACACCCACCCGGGAGCTCAGCCCAGGCCGTTTGAGGTCGTCTCGCTTCTTGACAAACCTCGCGATGGAGGGGTCTGTTACTGCACTGTTCTCTTTGCGAAATGTGATGCCTTATAAAATCGTAGATTTACATATATACAATACACAGAAAGAGATCAGAAAAGATTTTTATGCTTCTGGGCGGGCGTATATCGAGCCACAACCTTTTTTTGAATGTGTGTCAAACGTGTGATGTAAGATTCTTTAGATTGCTGATAAAGCCTTCATTCAGGCAGGCATCTGTGTGAATACGTGTTTTCTAGGTGTCAAGGGAATAGTCTAAAAGTGCAGGATAATCACCTCCTCAGAATAAACAGCACTGCCATATAAGGATTCGAGCAAGGCCTGTTTTTCTGCGCAGAAGTTTTTTGGACGCAAAGTGTACGCTTCGTTTTTTGATTCTCGGAGCTGTTTTCAAAGTTTTACCGCCGCGCATGCTTTCTCTGGTTTGGATTATCACATGCGATTCATCTTTGTTGGAGTGTGACAGCTCGGATCGAATTTACGTTTATGTAACTGATTCAGCCTAAATGCAGAATATTCGATCTGTGTCTCTGTGTTACATGTTTAATCCATCTCTCGTTCCGTGAAGGACAATACAAGCTTTTTTTTGTTTTTTTTTTTATCTCCTAGCGAATGTAACTTCAACAGTGCATGTTACTCGGATAGCATACTGTACAGATTTATGCATGTCATGCATATCTCTTGAATTTTTTTTTTTTTCTGACAGTGTAAAATTTTCACTCTTTGCATCTGTACACTAAAGAGGAAGAAGAGATTAAGAAAGAGATCAGGTTGCTCATGAACAGTGGGGATAAGGCCGTTAAAGTTCAAAGTCTGGCTTGGTTTGGAGTTGGGAGCGGCAGCGTTACGATGTTGTTTTTTCCCTCTTAGCGGAGTTTAGGAACACGTTTGGATTTTCCTTCACATCTTTTTAAATAACACCATTTATAGGCATCCAGGGTGCTTTTTTGTTCCTTTTAAATAATGCGTGTCCGTGAAGCAGACGAACTTTTTTTCATAAGGTGTTTTTCTTTCACCTTTTGCCAGAATTAATCGACTGGCAAAATTTCATATCTACGTTTCCTGGATTGTTTTTCTGCAGTAGTGAACTGTGGATTAAATTCTCCTCGGCAACTGAAATTGTTCTCTCTTTCCACATTTCTTATCCTCCGTACTTTCTTTGGTTTCCTGTAGTTTTTAATGATATTGAATTTGTGTTATTGTCCTAAATAGCATCTTTGAATCTTGAATCTTTACTTCTCTACTCTCGCAAGTGGAGAGAAAAATCGGAATATTCCAGATCTTCTTTTCTGTTTTACGCAGCAGTGAATGATCTCTTCCTTGGTGATTTTGCATCGCCAGTAGTCAGTCATCTTATCCTTCGTTGTTCTTTTGCAAACAGTAAGAGGAAAATGATCTGCCTGTTCATTATGTGCAAGCTGCAATGACTTTTGTCTTGGCTTGGAGACAACGTAATAATCCTTGTTGACTTGACACGAACAATAACTCTCAAGGATTGATGACCAAGAGGATCTCATTGTCGACCTCATAATCTGCTTTAGATTGCGTCACAACTGCTACCAAACGCCCACACTATCTTGATTTAGATCGGTGTCTTTTTGTAAGCTTGCCTTGCAAGCAGTTTGACCTTTAGCAAGTTCTTATATTGAAAATGCAGTGATGCATGTGCGTTCATTAATTTTGGCTACGTGAAATGGTGTTGGACACATTAGCATGAATGTACTTTAACATTCTGATAATTTAGATTGAATGTGCCTTAACATCTTGATACCTTAAACTGAATGTACTTTAACAGCTTGATACCTTAGATTGAATGTACTTTTACAACTGCATACCGGACGAGGCAAAAAGTTAAAGAGACTTTCAAACTAATGATTCAACTCCATCATTAATTTGAGCTTACTTGGTCTCTTTTGAAAACTTTGAGCAGGAATATAAGACTCGTCATTTGTTTTCTGATATGAATTGCTCTTAACAGTGCTGTCTTAGAGGAATGGCAAAACGATGTACGTTGCAGAAACGTCTGGATTGTGTCTTCTGAATGCCTTTATAACTTAATGAGAGTTTGAAGGCGTGTACTTTAGAAAGTTTGAAGGAAAGACATACAGACTCGAATTATCAAAGTGACCCATCCGCTTCCCCAACCTACCTACGCCACAATGTTGCTGGAGTGCAGGAGAAGCCGGAGTTTTTCTTACCGGGTGTCGGATGACGGCGGAATGAGACCGCCCCTGATCAGGCTTGTGCCGGCGAATATCGTGCCGGTCTACGCATCACCCCCGCCGCCCTATGAGTGGGAGCGTGGGTCTTCACTGGTGTATCGGTTTCGCTCCTACCCGGCGGTGCCGCTCCTGTACAGGAAGCGTAGACTGAACTATATCGGTAGGTTGTAGTCTATAATATATATATATATATATTATATATGTGTGTGCTGTTTTTCGTTGGTACATTTATATTGTGTGGGGGAGGGGGAAGAGAGATTTTAAACAGTAAGAATTCCAAATGAGACTCACACCTAATGCTCCTGCCAGGGTCAGGGATTCGGGTCGACTGATGCTCCTGTCTCAGTGGGCAACAGCTTTAGGGTTAAGGGTAGGATTAGAGTTAGAAGGTTGGGTTAGGGGTAGCGTTTGAACTATATTAGTAAACATGAGATGCTGTTAAAGGTGTGAATCTCATTCGGAATTCCTCCCTTTAAAAAAAAAAAAGAAAGGCAATTCGACGGATCCTTGATCCCTTGATAATTATTTTTTGGGCGATCTGCGTTGTAGGGTCTGTCTGAAGAGCTGTTATAGGAAAGATTAAAGGATAGTTAACTTGATTGATCCGCCCCCTGCGTCATACCACAACAAAGTCACCCATTGCGGCAACACCCTGATCTTCATTATTACACCGTTTTTGGTCACGTTGTACCCAGGTCACTAAAACACAATCTGACATTGAGGTTTGAAGTTCAGTCTGGCTGTAAGTGACTCCCATGGGGTAATCAAATTTACAACTTTACTTTAATCTTTTGTAGCTTGAAAGGATAAATACGATTCCCTTCCTCTTTCCCTTTCTTTTACCTTTCATTACTCAGTGTCATTCATTCATTCATTCATTGTTTGTTTTTTTGCTTGCTTGCTTCATGCCTGCTTGCCAACATGCCTGCTTGTCTGCCTGCCTGCCTGCCTGCCTGCCTGCCTATCTGTCTGTCTGTCTGTCTGTCTGTCTGTCTGTCTGTCTGTCTGTCTGTCTGTCTGTCTGTCACCAGTAGCAATTCAGAGTTTCTCAGTTTTGTCCCAGTTAACAGTATAAGGTCGTATATTAAGTCATATGGAATACGGGAATACGATAGTATACTTCAGCACGGGCTGTTTGGTTTGACTATGGGTGGAATTGGTGCTTTTCTGTCATTCTGACATAGTGTTGTCATTAATCTAATGAATTTACATTTTAGCACACCCAGACACACTGGCACAGAGAGAGAGAGAGAGAGAGAGAGAGAGAGAGAGAGAGAGAGAGAGAGAGAGAGAAAGAGAAAGAGAGAACAATTCTGCGCTTGTTACAATACAAGCGGCGTGAATTTCATCACGACCCTTAGTCACCTGTCTTGGCTAGACGTCCGGAAAACGGTCACAGATTATTATTGTTGTTGGCTCTGCGGCTCTTACGATGGTATGAATTCACTTGGTTCTCACATTATACAGTACAGGAAATAAAGTATGTTTAACATTTTTTTTAGAATATGTCCATTTCTTGTTCGAATTGTCAACACAAATTGTACTAAAAGCCTTCCATAGTCGTCTGCAGTCTAGAAGCGGGGACTCTTGTTTATGTACGTTCACGCAGCCAGCCAGTGCAACTTGCGTCGTTTTGCCACCGGGTCGTGACAAATAAGCCCCGCCCACCGTCATTGATGAATCGACACCTATGACGGTGCTCGCTTGTTTACCTGGTGGGTAGAGAGTACAGTATGGACACTCGGCCTCTAGATCTACTCTAGTTTGCCAATTGTTATCGCTCGGAGGATAAGGACACCACTACTCGCCGATCTTCTGTTTTTTGATGGATGAATTCCCTTGAGTTCTTCAGCCTTGTTTCACAGTAACATTTTTCTTTTCATTACTGCATTCGTTAAGGCTTCTCGGGAATGTTAATGCAGCCTCTGACAGATGATCTTTAAATAGACATAGACATCGATACATCATTACCCTTTTGACACAGATAGTTGAAATTATTCCCACCACCTATTTTGCACCTGATGGAGTGTTTGTTTACATTTGTCAAATATTTGTGCAGTGATTGACATGTGTTTATGTGTGTAAACAGGGCGGAAAAAATCTCTTTCCGGATGCTGTTGACGGGTCATTTAATGAAATTAATTCGTAAGGAGACGACGGTTTCTTTTTATCATTACTCACAGGAGGGCGTTTTTCAAATTCACGTGAGTATTTCAGTTTCGGTAGGATGACTTGCTTTCGTTCGTGTTTACTGCATGTTTTCTTCATCATATTTCTAGACAAGCCTGTACATATTTCCTTCTCTCTCTCTCTCTCTCTCTCTCTCTCTCTGTGTGTGTGTGTGTGTGTGTGTGTGTGTGTGTGTGTGTGTGTGTGTGTGTGAGAGAGAGAGAGAGAGAGAGAGAGAAGGCACCTCAGAGGATTAATGCCAGCTGTATGCAGAGAGATTGGCTGTGTCTCTCTACATCGAGAGTGAAGGCGGTTTNGTATGCAGAGAGATTGACTTTGTCTCTCGTTGGAGGTGACAGAGGCTATTTTTACTAAGCACCACTTGAAAGCAACCAATATTTCGGCGAAGACTACTAATGAATAAATGGGCACGCCATCAGTTTCCCATTTCTTGTCACAATCATGGCAAAATCATCATCATCATCATCATCATCATGAACATCATCTTCACCGTCACCACCACCACCACCACCACCACCACCATTGTGGGCCAGCCTGATTATCCAGATACTCTCTAATGGCGTTCAGTATATTTACAAAATCATTTGAGATATCAGCATTTTGTTTTCCAGGAGAAAGTAATATTTGTCTGGTATTTCTATTAGTCTATATTTAACCACAGCCATTTCCGGCACTATCATACTTAACCAAACAAAAGACAACAGCATGACATATTTGCAGCTTCTATTTCAGTTTGTCTCGGGGGACTGTGTCTGTTTTCAGTTAAGTCCCAAAAGATCCCAGAGTTAACCGGGACAGCACAAGGCACTTCCTTTATAGAAGCGTCCTGTTCTTCAGGAAGAACAAAAAAATAGGTGGAAAATCAGATAATAAAATTTACGGTTCCTGTCGTGAAGTGGCATTATTAGGGGCTCAGAAATACTTGTGACGGTTGCTCATTTGAAGTTAGGGTGGGCATTGGGTTCTCGAGTCGTGTGTATTCTCTCTTAAGTTTGGCAAATGAAGGACTGAAAGGAAAGGGGGGCAAAGGTCCACATTTTACCACATTTTATGGTTTCAAGATCCTTCCTCCTCTCTTCGAGCCTGCCACCCTTACTTCTTTCATTATTCTTTGCATCGCTTATTCTTTCCACGCTTCTTCCCCGTTCCTTCTGATTCTAATTCCTTCCTTCCTTCCTTCCTTCCTTCCTTCCTTCCCTCCTTCCTTCCTTCCTTCCTTCCTTCCTTCCTTC
>JAWQUT010000263.1:384532-400006 GCA_033807755.1 Ellobium chinense
GTGTGTGTGTGTGTGTGTGTGTGTGTGTGTGAGAGAGAGAGAGAGAGAGAGAGAGAGAGAGAGAGAGAGAGAGAGAGAGAGAGAGAGAGAGAGAGAGAAATCACCTCAGAGGATTAATGCCCGCTGTATGCAGAGAGATTGACTTTGTCTCTCGTTGGAGGTGACAGAGGCTATTTTTACTAAGCACCACTTGAAAGCAACCAATATTTCGGCGAAGACTACTCATGAATAAATGGGCACGCCATCAGTTTCCCATTTCTTGTCACAATCATGGCAATATCATCATCGTCATCATCATCATCATCATCATCATCATCATCATCATCATCATCATCTTCACCACCACCATTGTGGGCCAGTCTGATTATCCAGATACTTTTTAATGGCGTTCATTATATGTACAAAATCATTTGAGATATCAGCATTTTGTTTCCCAGGAGAAAGTAATATTTGTCTGGTATTTCTATTAGTCTATATTTAACCACAGCCATTTCCGGCACTATCATACTTAACCAAACAAAAGACAACAGCATGACATATTTGCAGCTTCTATTTCAGTTTGTCTCTGGGGATTATGTCTGTTTTCAGTTAAGTCCCAAAAGGTCCCAAAGTTAACCGGGACAGCACAAGGCACTTCCTTTATAAAAGCGTTCTGTCCTTCAGGAAGAAGAAAAATATGTGGAAAATCAGATAGTAAAATTTACGGTTCCTGTCGTGAAGTGGCATTATTAGGGGCTCAGAAATACTTGTGATGGTTGCTCATTTGAAATTAGGGTGGGCATTGGGTTCTCGAGTCGTGTGTATTCTCTCTAAGTTAGGGTGGGCATTGTATTCTCGAGTCGCGTATATTCTCTCGAAGTTAGGGTGGGCATTGTATTCTCGAGTCGCATAAATATATTCTCTCTAAGTTAGGATGGGCATTGTATTCTCGAGTTGTGTGTATTCTCTTTAAGTTTGGATGGGCATTATGTTCTCGAGTCGTGTGTATTCTCTTTAAGTTAGGGTGGGCATTGTGTTCTCGAGTCGTGTGTATTCTCTCTAAGTTAGGATGGGCATTGTATTCTCGAATGGCATATATTCTCTCTAAGTTTGGTGAATGAAGGACTGAAAGGAAATGGGGGATGAAGGTCCACATTTTACCACATTTTATGGTTTCAAGATCCTCCCTCCTCTCTTGGAGCCTGCCTCCCTTACTTCTTTCATTATTCTTTGCTTCGCTCATTCTTCCACGCTTCTTCCCCGTTCCTTCTGATTCTAATTCCTTCTTTCTTCTTTTCCTTCCTTCCTTCCTTCCTTCCTTCCTTCCTTCCTTCCTTCCTTCCTTCCTTCTTTCTTTCTTTCTTTCTTTTCAGCCCACTGACTTCCATTCCTTTAACCCTCGCTTCCTTCCCTTCAACTTCTCTCTCTTTCTTTCTTTGTCTTTTCCCCCTTTTCCAGTCTTAATTTTGTGCCAGAAAATTATACATCTATTAGCTTTGTCTCTGTGGACTTTAAATATACAATCGAACCAGGTCTGGTGACCATTTGTTTACAACGACTACCTGCAATGGCGACGGGGTTTTGGGAATGACCATTACTTTATTAATAATACTTTATTTGGAAAGCTACCCCTTTACAGCGGGGGTTTCACTGGTCGGGGTTACATATAGAGATGTACAGTCCATAAGCTTACATTCATATTATATACCATCAAATGGCGAACACGGTCCTGTCGAATGGGATCGCGACTATTCTTTCTCGTGTCCCAAACATACAAAACATCAGAACAAGAACACTACAGAGGGCGACCGCCTTGAAACCTGGCTAAAGATGCACAAGGATTTCATACTTGACGACAGGCCTCATCCTGGTTTACCTATATGATTTGTCAATGTAATGTGCAATAAACGGCAGCTCCAAGGCTGCAGAAAATGTATTACCTTAAGAATTAGGAGGAAATTAGTTTTCTTTACATTCTGACCCTCAAAAAAGTCAATCTGAGTAAGGCGATGACCCGTCTTAAGGCGACCGCTTTTACGAGAAACAAATGGCGGTTGCCTCGCCATATATACAGGTTCCACTGTATTAAGAGAAGGGGGAGAATGAGTTTGATATAGTAAAATACACAATGTCATACAGGTAGACCGAAAAGGTGATAGGAGGACATGACATGGTTAAAAAAAAAAACAAACAATAGATTTTGCAGTGACTAGACAAAGGTAAGTACAGTATTTTTGAAGGGATTGGGAAGGTTGGCTGTACAGATAGCCATCGTTGCTGGAGGGATGCGAGATGCGAGTATGACGGTAAACAGCCGAGAAATTCCCGCATAATCGAGAAGTTCCGGCCATGTTCGGGGAACGGTTGAATAGCCTTACGTACGATTTTAGATTTACCTGTGGGGTGTCATTCATTCAGACTTGCTCGTGAATAGACAAGAAAAGAAAAGAAAAAGAGCGATATGTCAACAATGGCACCCCTTATAAGGTGTGTAGCATGTCGTAATAGTGTCCCTTTATGAAAACCTCGCGCATTCCAAACGGCTGACGCATGCGCCACCCTATACTGTTGACGCTCACGGTTCTAAAAATAGATGTCAGGCTGGACGCGGATAAAAATAAGGGCCGGATATACTCATTATAAATCACGGGAACCGGATGAGATTTCAGTGAGATATTATCTCTGCGGGATTGTAGTTCGGTGACTCGCTGAGATATTAATTACAAGCACTTAGACAGGATTTCGTTCTCAGACGAGTCATTCTTGGGAGGTTGTAATCTATGCTGTGAAGAACTGAGTGTTCATGTTAGTCATGTATCCCAGCACAACTGTGTAACTTGTCGACGTGATTATAGTTAAGGATCAGGATTTTTCTCACAAATCGTAACGGAGATAACACATTATAGAGCAGACTTGGGTAAGTCTTTTCTTTCTTTCTGTCTTTCTTTCTTTCTTTCTTTTCCTTTCCATTTTATCTTTCTTTCTTTTTCTTTCTTTCTTCTTTCTTTCTTTCTTTCTTTCTTTCTTTCTTTCTTTCTTTCTTTTCCATACTTAATAACACCCTCTTCATTGCATTATCAGCACTGTGAAAGGTTAGCTCTCCCATCTTGTTTATGTAGCGCACGTCCGAACCACCTTGATTATGACAGTCAATCATTAATAACAGCTCTAGAGATAATACACTACGACTTGAAGTGAGTACTTGATTTCCGCTCACGCCCTGCTCAGGCAGTTCTGTGTGTTGTTTGTTCATATCACCGGAATTAGAAATGACTGTAAAAAGAAATACAGAGGCATTGCGACATTTGATGAAAAATGACTCTGAAGTTCTGGAACGGTCATCGACCATGGAGACACATTTCCACAGGTTTGACTGGCTTATCAGTCATTAGCTTTTCATAATTTCAGGCTAGCTGAGGACATGTCACAATTGGCATCATATACCATCATGGCCAGGGTTCTGAAGCAAGGCGACAGCGGTAGATGCCAGTCAATACGTAGCTGCTATGAGTTATACTTTGTAAGAACACTCTTCTCTTAGATTATGTTTATTTGACGTCTGATTTTAGTCAGACTAAAAGATGAAAGATAGAATATTTAAATGAGAAGCTAGCAGCCAGTGGAAAAAGTACGAAGTTAAGATTATCCGGATTGCTATTAAGTGGATTCGATCGTATTATTATTAGTATTATTACTTTATTATTATTATTATTATAATTATTACTATTATTATTATTAGTAGTAGTAGTAGTAATGTGAAGTACTACTCTATTACTACTACTATTACTAGTGCTGTTGTTACTGCTACTACTACTTCTACTACTACTACTACTACTACTACTACTTCCATTATTAGTATGATGATGATGAAGATGATGATGATGATTATTATTGGGGTGACAGCTGCGGGTAAAACATCTTGTTATTCTGTCTTTCCTTTCCAAAGCCTGTCATTCTGTTCTTTCCAGACTGTCATTTATCGAGAATTACTCTGTCTTTAAACTCCCTTACCCGTAAACGCCAATATTAGAGTCTAGGCCTGAAGAAGGCAGTGCTCATGGTTAGTGATGTCATCTCGGCTCTGGTGTCGCTCTGTACACCTCGACACTCCCAATAACCTTAATTTAGCTCAACAGTTCCGCAACTTCCCCCTGGAGGCTGTTGTACCTGTCATCTAAGCCGTTAATGACCATGTGGAGCATTGACCTGACAAGATGCTAGGGGTTGGACCTGTAGTGTCGTATTGAGGTGTGGATTGGACCTAGGTGACCCCAGAATAGAGAGTAGGGTCTTGCAGCTAGTCAGAATGAGGCTTATGTTGCTAAATCAGGAAACCTGAGAGATCAGTCTCTGAAGGTGAATAAAGCCATCCGGCAGCAGTTATGTTTGGTGCGGAAATCGAGAATAGATTCATTTCTATACATAAAAACATTGAGTCTATGGGCAACTAATGGTCAGTACTTGTGGAGTTTTGGTGTGGCATATTAGATGACTTTATAACATTGTCTCTCAATCGCGATTTTCCCAGAATTTTTTTTTTTTTACTTACTTGGGGTGACCTCCTGTCACTTCGAATAATTATACTGTATACTGACTAGGAAAAATGTGAGCTCAAAACTGGTTTCACTGAATGATCTTGCCTACAGATTTAGGGGAGGAGGAAAATGCTTGAAGAGCAGAATGGAAAAGATGGAAATGTTGTGAAAAAAATATATGTAGACAGCTAAAAAACACACCATCAGTGTAAGCAGCCATTTATTTTTATAGGGATATAGATGGAAAGTTCATACATGACACACCTGTCAGTTTCGGCACGAAATCTCCCGAGGAGACGGCGGGAGTAGCTAAAAAGGATTTTATAATGGCAATGATTCCCCGGGTGGCAAAGAACACGATATTGACGTGATAATGACATGCAGAGTCGTAGACATTATAATTATGCAAGTAGGTCGTCATTCGCTCACGTGGCGAGACTGCCTAGCTGTCATAAGTCCGATGTCAACAATCGTAATAATACAAGGATGAAACGGAGCACTGGCTTAAAGAAATCAAGTAAGATAAAGTGGAAAGTGCTCAAGAGGACAAATGCAGAGAGAAAATAAAGAAGGAAAGAAAGTGATGTGGTGGGAATCGAACCCGCGACCTCTGCGTCGGCACCCATCGCCTTGCCGTCAGTTCGGAATTAGGTAGACGTCTATTGTAAACATTCGGAGCGACTCTGTTGACATTGCACGAAAACAGCGAACATCCTGTATTTTGATATTTGTTTGGGTCCACCCAGGTAATATTACTTAATTCAGGCTTATGGATGGATGGACGGATGAATGAATGGATGATGACTGGCTGTGTGTGTGTGTGTGTGTGTGTGTGTGTGTGTGTGTGTGTGCGCGCGCGCGCGCGGCGCGCTGTTGTTGTCATTGTCTCATGTATAAAATCTACCCAGACAGAACTTCTGCAAATATGCTGTGACATGCATGAAGCTACCATGAAGAAATTCCGTTAGCAAGTGAAATATCGAGCTTTCTCCAAACGGCGAGAATTTTTGGGTTGGAGATATTCGCAGAAATGTATAATATTAACGATGTCTCATTCTTTTGAGCCAGCTTGAATCTGCTTTAGTGAAAGAGAAAAGTCTGAAAATGAACCTTTGCAAATAGTGTGTTCGCTCCCAGGAATAATATATTGTAAGCTTCGTCAAAACCGAACAAGTGGGGATGTCGCCGTAAAATCAACACGTTCATGGGCACGCTTTTAAAAGGGAAAAAAAAATGGTGCAGGAATTTTGCTGTGATACCCTGGACAAACTCTTGAGTAGTAATTGTTTGATTTGGGTACGTGGGTAACTATCTGATTTTTAAACTTTTTCTCCCTGTGTTCTTGTTTTTCTCTTTTATATGATTTGTCCAAACACTTTCATTTGGATGATTCTGTCCGCCATATTGTGACGTCTGCTGCTCCGCGCCCATGGATTTTGATCGCCCACACGGACGAATTATTGTTCTGTTTACACGTCGCATGTCGTTGGCCGGAACTGACGTAACGGTATTTTAAAAAGTTGGAGTACGATCCTGCGAAACGCTCTTGTCCAGGCGTTACGAATTAAAATTGCCATCTGTAGGAGGCCGGAAGTTTGGCCCGCCGTCTGATAGTCGGCTGCTCAATACTATAATGGCCGTGCACAGTCGTTGTGGATGATTTTAACACCAGCAGAGGCCCAGGTTAGTTCGGCTTCTGGGCAGATAAAACGACTATTTATTTGCCCTGTGGTGTAACCAAGATTCCCGCAAAGTGTAGCGCGTGGCAGGTGTACCTTGCGAAATGACCATGCACTTTAGAATATTGGTCACTGTACTGACCAGCGAAAGATTTAGACTAGAGCAGACAGGTGATGAGATTCCACATCCGTATCTAGCAGATTCAGTGCGAACGAAACAGTCTTTTGTGTGTTCGGTTTGTGTTTGTTTTCCATGCTGAGAAGTGTTGCGAATGATGTTACTATGCCATTTCTTTTAATGCGGATATCGCATTGTATGCGATTGTACAGGAGTGCTAGGGACATGTTGTGGGAATTAAGTCATTTTGTGTCATCAGAAGTCAGAACATTTTACAGCAACTGAAACCGTAGAGTTGTGGAGTTGTAAAAAAAAAAGAGAGGGAATGCAGCTTTTAGAATGATGCATTATGTTTTCCTACCTTCAGAGGGACACGGAAAAGATGCGGGATTGAAGATTATATTGCCAAAAAAGTAAGAGCACTGAATTTTGTCGCATTAACGAGACTCGATGTAAGAGTTATTGCCCTTTATAAATCCATTTTATTACTCATGAAGGATTGCAAAAGTTCAAGCTTAATTTTGATGTGAATGTTTTAGTAAAGAAATGCATGTACGAATAGACTGCCAACTCATTTTTCTTTTTTAGTGAAAGTGCATCTACTGAGTTGTGGAAAAAAAAAATCTCCAATTGTTTCCGTTTTGCTGTCTTGTATGTAGTGTGCGGCGTCCTTGTATCATATGTTGTTGAGTTTCACTCCTTGTTTAGCTTTCAGTGCTTTAGTACTGGCTGCAGACATACTTAAATCTAGAAATGTGCACATGTTGTTTAAGTGTACTTGGAGTGCATCTTAAGTCTGACTTATCAGCGTTTCATTTACTTACTTATTACTTATTGCTGGAAACATCATCACACCACTCCGCACAAACATGGACGCTATGATCCCCATGCCAAAAGCTCCCCTCTAAGAAAACACGCTAATTGTGCTGGTTGGCATCTGGTTGAGGACAGCTCTGTCTTCCAGCCAGTCTGCTTCTTTGACTACTTCCTTTCACCACACCTATCTCTTTCCTTCATACGACTCACTGCATGATTGTTGTCCCAGGTCTTCTCTTCTTCCTTCTCCCGTTTCATTTAGTAACATGCGACATAAGACGTTGCCAGGATGCACGTATTTTTTTATTCTCTTTTTCTGTTTTGAACTTTTCATGTCTTAATCACCTGTGCGTTGTCGTCATGCATGGATCATCTGCCATGATGGATGAGACTTTGGCAGGTCATCCAGGTCAACTTATTAATGATTATTGTCACCTTGACCCTGACGACACCACGACACCGCCGTTGGATGTCTTTACATCTTTAACCTGTAGCATAGTAGACTCCGCATAACGGCAACTCAACCGTATAAAACTAGTACAGGCATTTTCTTACAACATACCATATAGTCTTCTTTACCTAAACGTCACTGGATAATTGGGACTCCTTTTAATAACAACTTTTCCCATGCTCGTAAAGAAGTTGTGATTAAGCGGAATCGGTATCATAATCAAGTGTACCAACGTACATTGTCATGACGATGACTGTATGCATGACCCGGCCGTAACAGAAATTCGCCTTTCAGGTAAACAAAGCCTATGCGAAGAATATGTGTTGCCTCTAGTTTAAATCTAATAAAAACAAATCCACTGCTTATGTACATTTTTATGCAGACCTGCGCATGATTGACATCTGATTTCCTGGACCAACACTGACAAGCAGTGAGCCAGGGACCCGCAGTGTTTGCGGTCCGTCACATTCTCGCTGACACAATGTTGTAAGGTGGTAAAGAAGAACTACTCTGTTTACCTTACGATTCTTTCTTTCTCTTGCAGACTCACCCGGCTCAATGACTCGGCTCCTGTATACCCCGAACCGCGGGGCTGATGCTCGCTCCAGGACCAGCCTCACCCGCAGCAACAGCAGCAGCCCCAGTCTGCACACCATTTACCAGAAGAACATCGCCAGCCGCAGCACCACCAGCCTCAATAACAACAACAACAACAACAGCAAGGGCGTCATCAACCACAACCACCCTCCACAGATTCACCTCAGCAGTAGCACCAGCAACATCATGTCCCTACGCGACACACCAGGCCGGGCTGGAGCTCCTGTGTCCCGCAGTCACTCCTTTGGTGGGATGTCCATCGCCTCCAACATCTCCACCTCCTCTTCTACGCCCACGGTGCTGGGCGAGACGATGAAGAGGAGCCCGCGGGCCTACACCAAACCTGTGGTCAGCGGGTCAAAGACCTTCAGAAAGTCCCCCAAGATTCCCAAAGTCCCTCGACCTACCAGAGCTCTGATGGTCTTTGACAGTGTTAAAAAAGGAATCGGGTAAGTAAGAGCTGGAGCTAGGTGGATCGGGAATGTGTTGTATGTCTTTGTGCACTTAAAAGATACACGTTCTTCTTGAGCTGTACGTATTACAAAGGTTCCATCTTATGCTCTTTTTCTTTCTTTCTTTCTTTCTTTCTTTCTTTCTTTCTTTCTTTCTTTCTTTCTTTCTTTCTTTCTTTCTTTTTTTTCCTTCTTTCTTTCTTTCTTTCTTTCTTTCTTTCTACTTCACTTTTTTTTTTCTTTCTAA
This sequence comes from Ellobium chinense, assembly GCA_033807755.1. Taxonomy (NCBI): domain Eukaryota; kingdom Metazoa; phylum Mollusca; class Gastropoda; order Ellobiida; family Ellobiidae; genus Ellobium; species Ellobium chinense. The sequence continues at coordinate 393,407 of JAWQUT010000263.1, forward strand.
ATTTCTTTCATCAGATGTTATTCTGTCCGCTGCCATTCTTCTCTTCGTCCACCTGCCCTGAAATCCCATTGTTTGGTCACTGGTATACAACATTTCTCTCCCCTCACAATTTGATCTGACACTTACCCATAGCCCAGCCTCTCCATCTTCTCCTCCCACACAAAGCATCATTATTTTGTGTTCCATTGCCACGTCTTTTTTTTTGGTGTTTTTCTCCACGCTTTGAGCCTTGGGCCCGTTGTTTCTAGTGGGTATTGGCGTCTAGATACATCACCTAACTTCTATTGCTATCCTTAGAAGTCTGTTTACTGCATTGCCAAGCGTCAGCGATGACGCTAACTTGGCCCCCAGAATCTGATTACCCCAGGGAGTTCAAATAGGCCGTATTGTTTGAAGACATCACGGCAGAGAAAGGATTGAAACCTCAAAGTGTTCAAAAGTGTTAGCCAGTCTTAAGAATGTTTGTACGTTTCATCAGTGAAAAGCGCTTCTTGAAGATTTTCTCCACCAAAAGTAAGGCATGCGAAAGGAGGTCGTGATTGTTTGAACACTTGGCTAATTGTGTGGATGGGGGTCTTTTGAGAGTGTCTCTCCTTGATGAACTCTTTTGGGTGGTATAGTTTTTGTCCAATATAGCAATAGATTAGAGGGGAAAAAAAGGCTGAGTTGTTTGCCCTGTGCACACCCCTCACAACTATGTGGTGTGTTTGAAGAGAGACGTTGTCCCATTTCCACCGTGCCCGGTGCTCTACTGCTCTACTTCTTGTCATGAAATAGTTTGTTTCATTCCTTCTTTGTCTGTGTAACTATATCCTGACTCCCTCCCGGAAAAAGAGCCCAAGGAAATAAATTTTAAAGACTGTAAAGATTTTTCCTTGTTTTGCATGGCTGCCGGACTTCAGCTGTTCCTTAAAGCATTGTATGCAGTAAGAAGTAGGCCATTCTCTGTTAATTGACTTAGCTGTCGCCCAGTCTAGGAAGTACTTAAATATTTTTAGCATTTATCTTTGAAGTTGTCAGTCCATCCTTGCAAGCACAGTTATACTGTCATCACATCTGATATGAGGTAAATTGCTACCTCATGATTGACTATAGTGTGTCCTCTACGATGTGTGTTAATGCACGAGTGCGCATTTTACAGGCAGGTGCATGCCCATAATTATACCTGAAACTGTTGTTGTATTATTATTGCAGCATCTTTATGCTGGAGAATTTTGGAAATATTAATAGGCAGGCCAGTAGTCGGGTTGGAAAAAAACAAACCGGAAAACAGAATTAGAACATCGCAACGGATAAAAAGAAGTCGAGGTCGAAAGTTCTGATCTGTAGTGAAGAAATAAATTAAAAAAAAAAAGCTCGAAAGCAGCAGAAAATGCTCCTATTAATGTGAAGGGAAGGCGAGGCTGGACATCGATGCTGCCACCAAACGACCGAAGTTTAGATTTGTTCAAGTCAGTTTTGAACCCTGTCTTCAGATATCTGACATTCAGTTTAGGCCCAATGTTAGTGGCCACGGCACGTGACGTGAGGGCATGTGTCTTTGTGTGCTTACGTGGGTCAGGACGACAGGATGACAGGATTGCCACCTTTGGCAGACGCACGACAGCCCGGCAAATCTCATGATCCAGTTCACGTGTTACAACCAAACTGCGTATAATGTGCTAGATGCCTTTCTCGAGTTTAGTTACCTGACGTGTTAACCCTCGTAGGCTCCTGCAGGCTGCGTGTCCATTGTTACAGGTAGTGATCGTTGCACGTGTTGTCTGCTGGTCGATCAGTTGACACCGGGATGCAAAATTCGACCGTCGCACCCAGCGCTCGAGAAGAAGATACGAATCTATTTCTATTTGCCGCATTTGCAAGCGTAGAGAGCGGACGGTGGATTTGATTCTGTCGTAGCATCACGAAGGTTAAGAATTGTTTCTCCGCACTGCCGCGGCCTGTTTGGCTTCCATGCAGGAAAAGCTTGTCCTTAAAATTCTCGGACAGTAATCATAATATTCTCAGAGTAGTTAAAGATGAGAGTTCCACATCAAAGCGGCAATGGGAATGTAGTTGAACCCATGTACAATATTTAACCTATTATGTGTTGAGGAATAATGGTATACGCTTTTTTTTTTCCCCATCCCGCTGCATCCCTGACATAATCTAAGAAACGAATGAGTCTTCCGTGCATGAAATATTTGATGATTATTTCAGAAGTCTCGTTGTTTACTCAGTAGATCTTGACTATACCCTTGTTATTACGAACGGAGAGGACTGATTTTATTTCATAATATATCATGACTTCGGGTACAAATTTTTGCCTAGGCTCACAGTTTACTCAGTAGATCTAGACTATGTTCTTGTTGTGACGTACGGAAAAGGCTGATTTTATTTCCCATGGTATCATGACTCCAGGTACAAAGTTTTGGCCAAATCGAGCCAGGCATTAAATTAAAACGCACCACCAGCCAATTTATCATTATCAGTATCTCTCAGTTTCCCGAGGCACTTATTTGCCACCACGTTGATTCGATGCCGAGTTTCCACCCGCTTGGCTTTAAGTATCCTTACGTTATTGACTTTACACTTGACCGCGTCATTGTCTACTCAGGAAATAGGAGCGGCACGGCTTGGCCTTATCTTGTCTTGTCTTGTAGCCATAAACTTATTTCCATGCCATTCCTGTGTCTTCATAGTCTTCAAAGGGAGGCGCTGGAATTTATGGCACAGAGAATCATGCAGATTTGTACGGCGTTCCGTTGTCTTCAAAGGTACTGGTAATGATGGCACTGAGTATCATGCCGTGATTATTTGGTGCTAGAAAGCATGCGCTGTTTCATCGTTTTCTATTGATAATATATCATCTTAGATGGCATGTCAACTGTGACATCGTTCGGTCACGAGTGTCAATCATTAGCTGTACGTCAAGAAGTTGTTGAGTTTTATGCACTGCGGCGGAATTTGCGAGCATTAGGCCGCACGTCAATCTTTGCTCTACATTATCTGAGGCCGCGCTTGACTTGATTTTCTCCTTATCTTGCTAGCATTCTCTCACGCATCCTGTCTCTCTTTTTTCTCTTCCCCCCCCCCNCCGTCCCCCCCCAACCTTTTTTTCGTATCAAAAGAACCGTAATAGAGTAAATAAGTGAAAGCTAAAACACAAACAAGACTACGACGACAACAGAAGTAGCAGCAGCAGCAAGAACAACAACAACAACAACAACAACAACAACAACAACAACAACAACTCTTTGATAATAACGAAAATGAAGGGGGCGACCGACTGGCTACGGTTTCTCTTTTCCTGTCTTCCCGCCCATCCAAACTTTCTTCATCCCCCTTTCTAACCGTTGGCAACGTCTTGGCTTTGTGGAGTTCTTCATAACAACTTCATTCCCTTCCAAGCTCTCAATATTTGCACGCCCTCCTCGCCCTTTGATCAGAATTTGACTCGTGTGCTTGCTTGCGGCAACAGACTTGTCTCCTTCAAAACAAGGAGATGACTTATAAACGCCCTCGTGGCCTGTCAAGCGCTCTGACCTTAGTCACAACCGAGGGTTGTTGACGAAGATTTATCAGTCAATATATGTGTACGAATTTTGAGTGGAATGTCAACTTTTATGGTCACGATTGTCTTCCCGGGATTCTTGAGGTGGAGTTCTGGGCCATAGAATTAAAATACGTGATATAAGTTCAAGTAAATCATCAAATAATATATTTCATGCCTCCTTCGAAGTGCCAAGCGATAGAAGCGAGGTCATGTACACCAAACAATCTATATACATACATCAATATTTGACAAATTCAGGCCAGTTTGTCAATAAAGTACCGTGTCTTGGTCTCACGTGACCAATAGGAATGAGACTTAAGTAAGCAAAGTCACTGTAAATAATTTGGTTTCTCAGTCACTCGTCAACTTATTAAAAACATTTTATCAGAATGTTGGCTTTCCTTTCAAGGGAATTTAAATGTCCAGTGTGCATCCTTATGGTCCTTATTGTCTTTCTGTAAATAAAATGGTGATTTAAGAACTGTATAGTTCTCACTCTGGGCTGGACCAAGGAGTGGATGGGTTGAGTATAGTATGTACACTCCAATTCCAAATTGAAAGAGAAAACAGCGTTTATTCCAGTTATGCATGGTCTGAAATTTCACATCTCTGTCTATCTAGTGTAGTTATGTTGTTAGGTTGATATGACCTGTGTTTTAATGCCCCGCAGCTTGTTATTGTGATACTAATTCCGATCAGTCAAGATCTTCAAAATCATAAGCGTATTCTTGATATTACTGTATCTTCTCTCTCTCCCCCCCCCCCCCCCCCNNNNCCCCCACAACATTTATGAATTAGTGTCATCTCATAATTGAGAATTAGGACCCAGTGCCTGACCTCACAAGTAGAGGGTGTCAAAGATAAAGGGCCAATAACTCTCATGGGAGAAGAGTTAGGAATGATGATGAAAGTAATTTGAAGTTGTCGTAAATCTCCATTGACCTGAAGGTTGTATTGAAACAAAGGGTAGGATGTTAACATGATATGGTATGAAAATATTTGGATTTAGGGCCATCAGTGTTGTCAGTGTAGGATTTAGAAACCCAGTTCCAGAACTCCCAAACCTCTCACCAAAAACCCAGTGATAAAAAAAGCATCAAAAACAAACATAACTGGAGCGTATATGATGTATGTCATATATTACTGGCATAGGAAAAGGTCCCTGTCCTCATTGTGAGTGTGCACACATGCGCCGTGCCTTTGACTAAATGCAGTTATTATGTGAATGTGCTGTCTTAGAGAACTTTTGTCAAGGAAGACAGGGAACTGGTGTCTTTTAGTGCGAAAGCTTCTGAGTTCAAACCTCTTTACTGGCATGTTTCTCCTTGGGAATATTTCTCACGGTATTTCAAAAGCACCCACTTGTTAGGGGCTGAATGGGACATTAGGACCTAACTCTGACAAACATATAAGTGGCAAATTTGACTCAAAACCATACTAAACTGCCACTGTAACTGTTGTAACTGTATTCCTTTAGATATATATCAAGAAATTTAGTGACATTTCATTCTGTATTTCAGAGAATTCATCCATGCAACACACGAGGACATAGCACAGCTGATGGCAAGTGAGAGTGGCACATCAACAGCACAGGTAGGAATCACATGTATACACAACATGTTTCTTTTCTTAGCCTTATCTTGCTTAAATAACAGAAAAGATATATGTATACCCCCTTCTTTTTTGGAATTAGTACATTAATTATATTACCTGCTTTTCTCTTTATTTGGCCATTTTAAGGTAACTGAGGGTGATGGTTATTTGATAAATTCTTTATTTACCAGTGAGGGATGTACAGCTGAGTACAGTTCTTGGCATATGTTAGTATGCACACAAGTATATCATAGAACATTTTATTTATGCCCTATGGTCCTTTCCACACCACACATCAGTGATTCTGCCATCCACTTGTTCACTGCACACGCCATAATAGTTTTGTGTTATTCTACTAGAAGTAGACTACTTTTTTAAAATAAAAATTCACTGCTTTATGATGTCTGATGCCCTGAAATTTAAAGAAAAAAAAAATCCATTGCCTTTGGATGCAGTCATCTATATGACATCCCACAACTGCCCTTTCTCCTATCCTCAGAAGCTCATGTAGTGTATTTGATTGCCCTTCTAGCATGTAGCCCATGGTTAGCCTACTGTATATTTCAACCACATGGACGGATAGACTCCTTCAGTCAATCATTGGCAGGAATAGTAGACATGCAGGGACAGCTCTGCCACTTAATGGATAAATACTATACTGTATATGTCAAATTCGGTAAAAATTCAACCTTTGGCTGCTTTATCCAGAACCTAATTTCTCTATCTTTTCATCTGAATTATTCTCTTTTAGAATTTATAACTGCTGAGACAGCCAGTATTTTGCACCATTGCAGTAATCAGTCAAGAGAATGAGGTGCTAGACTAATTTTTTTTTCTTCAAATTCTGTAAAATTATGATTTTGGCACAAACTTTCTTTGTAGTTTGGCAGAGCTGAAAATACAGTACCAGAAAAAGATTTTAAATTTACACTCCTTGGTGTTATAGAAAATGCTGAGCAAGCCATTGCATTACTGTAAATATGCATCAGTCATTACAGACTACCTTTTTGACAGCAAACATCTGAATAATTGTGGAGAAGCTTATTAAGATTCCCAACATTTGTCACATATTTGTGAAGCATCTCACCAAGGGCATGTTGATATAAGGGCTCTGTGCTGTAGATTGTAGAGGTAGTCCCATTCCATTATGAATCACACGCCATCACATCACAGTCACACACTTCATTGACTTTAGGAAGGAAAGGATCAGATTGTTGCTATGGCTACTAAACACCCAAGCAGTTACTTTAGTTTGCTGATCTCATGATTATAGACCAAGTCATCACAATATTACCAGATTGTGTAAATGCCTTTAAACTGTTGCAATGGTGATGGGATCACAAACATTGTATTTTCATTTGCTTGCTGCGCAGCCTATCTTTACCAAGTGCCTTTAAATTTTACCGGCTTTTTTAATGAGTCAGGCCACTGCCACAGAATGCAAGAACCATACATTCAAAACACCCCCCCCC
>JAWQUT010000263.1:400013-434399 GCA_033807755.1 Ellobium chinense
CCACACCTCTCTCCGCGCCAATACCTCTCCAGCATCATTTGTTTTTTCCATCCTAAGTGAAAGCAGTAGGTCTGTCTGTTTGCTAGGTAGGCAGATTTAAATGACCATTCACATTTATTTATAATCATGTTTGGAAATCTGATGTTTAAAAGAGGGAAAACGGCCATTTTCTTGAGCCTAAGTTCTTAATATCATGTAAATGAAATAGTGATGTAACTTAAAAAGATGGAGCTGAAAAGATAGTGCCTTTGCATAGACAGTATTTACTTAGCAGAACAGAATCATGTGCTGAACCCATAACTTTGCAGAATATTTATGTTTTTGTTCATCGAGCCGTTATTTTGGTACAGTTATGAACATGCATCTAACTAAAAATACAGATTACTTTTTTTCATACATCTGAGATCAGTTCAGCCGTTTGTAAACCCTGTTCTTTATACTATCTTATCTCTATGTGTGATATTTTTTTACTGTGAACTTGAGCTTTGATGATGCTCTTCATAGAAAAAGCTCAGTCAAACTCTTGCCAGCTCTCTGCCTGTGTGAAAAAAAAAATCCTGAGCTAAGAAATTCTATCCTTTTGAAGCTTCATTGCAGCTGTTCATTTTTTCTCCACTCCCCATAGGTTTGAAGATAATATATGTATTTAATGACCTGCAACTTCTCAAATTGTAGATGAATTGCAGATTACAGTTTGCTAAACATGAAAGCTTAAGTTAAAGTTAATGGAAATCAGGAAAACATAATACACAAAAATTGTAGTTGGTATTAATTATGAAATACGAATTACAGTAAAGATCTGTAAGCTTTGCTACAGAGACTGGTTTTCTTATAGAAAACATCATTATTTTAGCATTTTCTTTGTAGAAAGAAGCATATCAAAATATTCCAGTAGAAGTAGAACTGTAGAAACTGAAAATGTATAATAATAGAAATGTATAACAAGTGCCCATTTGTTTTGCCCTCTGTAGGGAAGATTACATGAAACAGATAAGGTAAACCGGAGTGTTGATTGCCAGCTTCCTTTCCTTTGCATTGCATCTAGTTGCTCCTTCCACATTATTTTGCTCAGAATTTCTGTCATGTAACAGTCAGTAGAGTCCATGAAATAGACACTATCATATATTTTCTAATAATTTCTTGAACATGAATCCGCTGATCCCTTCAATCAGGAGAAAACTAAACTTTGTACAAAAATAAGTTTAATGTAAAAGTTTTTGTATCTCAGAATCAGACTTCTTACTTCTTACAATCACAAGATTGACACAGGTCTAGAAAATTGGCAAAAATCATAGAAAATTGTCGCTGGCACTTCTAGGTTTGAAAAATGTCAGGAAGCAGCAAAAATAGCCAGCTCTTCTGGAAAAATTATAGAAAATTTGAAAATTGAGTTCATATTTCATAATTTCGTTAGGAACTACTCTCCCATGTATCAGCTATAGAGAACACTCGTCAAACAGCAGATAAATTCATGAGATAGAGAAAAATTGGTCATTTCTTGTAGTAGAAGGGAGATTATTAAGAGATTCTGAGAAAATCTTGTGTCCACTTAGCTTAGATTGCTTGCATTCAGTTGCTTTCACATGTTTGTTCTGATTTTCTTGCCATTTTCAACTGCTTAGAGCTGAGAGGCATGTTGTTGGACAGGAGTGAGAATGAAAATATGCCGTCAGTCAAAAAAAAACAGGAAGTACATAATGCATGTTCCCTCATATGAGGAAAATAAGACATTGCCTCTCTGCTCTGGGTCATATCTGTGCTTTGCTTGACTGCTTGCCTTAGACAGTATAGGAAAGGGAAGGTCTTGTAGAAATTCAAACAGCTTAATAATAACAGCTAGATTTATACGTAATAGATTTAGTTGTGCTATAGTCATAGAATTCATAGCCCGACAGTAGGGAATACGCATTCACAAAATGCTCAGTCTGTCCTGGTTATGGAAAGTTATATATTAGGGACACGGATGAAACTCATTTGGTAAATTTGGTTATGGAGTATGCAGCAGTTTAGTTGGTTTGGTGTAGTGAATAGGAAGAATTTTTTAAAAAATCTGCATATTTTTTAAAAAAGATATTTTAAGCCAGAATAGACTGTGTAATGCAGCAAAGTATTGAAGGAATGAAAATCATGCTATCTGATACAGTACTAGTAAGCGTGTTGTCTTATATTAATTTCAGTTTCAAGTTTGTTACACCCTGTAACTAACAATGTTGAAGTGTATCAGATGCTTGCCATAACTTACTCACACACTCTGATTTTTGCTTTTTCACATTTGATTCATGATATGCAGTAGTCAAATCACATTGTACTTATACTTTGCTCATGTAATAACAAGAAAGTTAAACTAATTTTCTTTATGTTGATCATTATATTAGATTACCATGAAATTCTGTTGATTTGTGCTGCTCACTGCTGACCTACTGATTCATTTCCTATTTTGCTCTTACTCTGAATCTTTTACCCTTTCACATGCGTGCTTTAAGTGCTACTACATTATGTCACGATTGTTTAATTTTTCAGTATTGCAAAAACTTTTTATGATTAATCTGAGCTGACAGCATGAGACATTGCAAAATGCATCTGATCAAACCATATAAGAAACAATTGATCATTTCATTCATAATTATTTTATCTTGAAGATTGTGCCTATCATTAGCATATCTCAGTCAGGCATTTAGCAGCAATCGACCATACCACATCAGTAACTGCTTATCATTTTATTCATATTTCATCTTGAAGAATTTCCTGTTAGAATTGTTGGCATACTTCAGGCATTTAGTATATTTGTTTTGTGGACATTTCATTTATCTGGTTGGACGGGTCATGTTAAAAGTTCATGTGATAAAGAAATGACGGTAATGAGCAGACAAAGATTCACAAACAGTAAATCATACTTGTGATTGTTACGGTTCAGCATTTTGATTTGATAAACTCAGCAATCATATATCATATCATATCATATCATATCATATCATATCATATCATATCATATCATATCAAATCATATATCCTGTCCTGTCCTGTCCTGTCCTGTCCTGTCCTGTCCTATCCTATCCTATCCTATCCCATCTCATCTCATCACCGACTGATCATGGCCTATGAACAATTCATGCAAAGTACTGGTTCTCTGACACAGTTCAGTTTAGTGAAAAAGCTCAGTGAATCAGACAGGGAAGGATCATTCAGCACTGAAATGTTTCTTGAAGTATTTGCTGTATAATTGTCTGAAAAGATCTCAGTGAAACAGATGTCATTTATACGTTTTTGTTTCTTTCCCATGTAGCAAATCAAGTCGGCAGAGAGATACTTAAAGAGACTGGAGTTTCATTTAGCAAAGGTGAGTGATGTTGTCTGTCAGTCCTGGTTAAATCTTTCACATCTCGAGAAGAATGGATACTAACCAGGAGGAGAAGAGGAAGGAAGATTTGGAAACTGAGTTGGTTAATAGGCAAGGGGAAAAATTCACAGATTGACAAGAATACTGAAGAACATGGAATGGACAATATGGTGGTACTCTGTGCATGACAATGGCTGTATGTTGGAGTCATACTGACTCAGTGCCAGACTTAGGCCTGGTGAAGCCCCAGGCTACAGACAGCCTGGGAACCCTTTATTTAAAAATTACAAAAGAGGAAGTGAAGATGCATACCAAAACAGGTTCCCACGAAAATTGAAATAATCCCATTTCATTAGAGGACAAGTAAAAAGTACAAATTCTAATGAATAAGTGACTTGTAACTTGCTTGATATCTTACCATTTGGTGAGACTCATTCTCTTCAGCCCTTTATTTAAATGCTGATATCTGCAAAATATAAACCTGTTTTGTGAGGTATTAAGCTGTAGCATATTTAACTTCTACATAAATCCAGCATTATTCTGATCAGTTGGAGTTAGTCATTAGGAACAAATGTATACAAAAGCCCTGAAGTTGTTTTAGCATGAGCTGGTAGTGGAAAATTTTAACTGGAGACTCTCCAGTATTCTAGCTTGGTCACTTTACACTTTCAAGACAATATTTGAGAGTCAACAACTGAAGAGCATTTTTCCAAAACTTGGTATGTGGTCTCTGAATATTTTTGAAATAAAGGGAAATAACATTACAGAGATTGCTCCTCATTTTATTTACTGTTTAAATGACGTAAACTTTGAAGGAGTGCAGATTTTGCGCTCGATTAAGGTTTGAATGAATTAACACAGAAATTCATCTTTGAATACATCACCAACTCATATTTCAGTGAAAGTGTATTTACTGAGTTTTGGAAAAACGCTCTNGACCTGCTGATTCACTTCCTATTTTGCTCTTACTCTGAATCTCTTTACCCTTTCACTTGCGTACTTTAAGTGCTACTACATTATGTCACGATTGTTGAATTTTTCAGTATTGCAAAAACTTTTATGATTAATCTGAGCTGGCAGCATGAGACATTGCAAAATTCATCAGATCGAACTATATAAGTTACAGTTGATCATTTCATTCATAATTATTTCGTCTTGAAGATTGTGCCTATCATTAGCATATCTCAGGCATCTAGTAGCATCTGACCGTACCACATCAGTAACTGCTTATCATTTTATTCATATTTCATCTTGAAGATTTGCCTGTTAGAATTGTTGGCATACTTCAGGCATTTAGTATATTTGTTTTGTGGATATTTCATGTATCATGTTAAAAGCTCATGTGATAAAGAAATGATGGTAATGAGTAGACAAAGATTCACAAACAGTAAATCATACTTGTGATTGTTACGGTTCAGCATTTTGATAAACTCAGCAATCATATCATATCATATCATATCATATCATATCATATCATATCATATCATATCATATCAATATCATATCATATCATATCATATCATATCATATCTCCTATCCTCTCCTATCCTCTCCTATCCTATCCTCTCCTCTCCTCTCCTCTCCTCTCCTCTCCTATCCTATCCTATCCTATCCTATCCTATCCTATCCTATCCTATCCTATCCTATCCTATCCTATCCTATCCTATCCCATCTCATCACCAACTGTTCATGTCCTATGAACAGTTCATGCAGAGTACTGGTTCTCTGACACAGTTCAGTTTAGTGAAAAAGCTCTGTGGATCAGACAGGGAAGGATCAGTCAGCGCTGAAATGTTTCTTAAAGTATTTGCTGTATAATTGTCTGAAAAGATCTCAGTGAAACAAATGTCATTTATACGTTTTTGTTTCTTTCCCATGTAGCAAATCAAGTCGGCAGAGAGATACTTAAAGAGACTGGAGTTTCATTTAGCAAAGGTGAGTGATGTTGTCTGTCAGTCCTGGTTAAATCTTTCACATCTCGAGAAGAATGGATACTAACCAGGAGGAGAGGAGGAAGGAAGATTTGGAAACTGAGTTGGTTAATAGGCAAGGGGAAAAATTCACAGATTGACAAGAATACTGAAGAACATGGAATGGACAATATGGTGGTACTCTGTGCATGACAATGGCTGTATGTTGGAGTCATACTGACTCAGTGCCAGACTTAGGCCTGGTGAAGCCCCAGGCTACAGACAGCCTGGGAACCCTTTATTTAAAAATTACAAAAGAGGAAGTGAAGATGCATACCAAAACAGGTTCCCACGAAAATTGAAATAATCCCATTTCATTAGAGGACAAGTAAAAAGTACAAATTCTAATGAATAAGTGACTTGTAACTTGCTTGATATCTTACCATTTGGTGAGACTCATTCTCTTCAGCCCTTTATTTAAATGCTGATATCTGCGAAATATAAACCTGTTTTGTGAGGTATTAAGCTGTAGCATATTTAACTTCTACATAAATCCAGCATTATTCTGATCAGTTGGAGTTAGTCATTAGGAACAAATGTATACAAAAGCCCTGAAGTTGTTTTAGCATGAGCTGGTAGTGGAAAATTTTAACTGGAGACTCTCCAGTATTCTAGCTTGGTCACTTTACACTTTCAAGACAATATTTGAGAGTCAACAACTGAAGAGCATTTTTCCAAAACTTGGTATGTGGTCTCTGAATATTTTTGAAATAAAGGGAAATAACATTACAGAGATTGCTCCTCATTTTATTTACTGTTTAAATGACGTAAACTTTGAAGGAGTGCAGATTTTGCGCTCGATTAAGGTTTGAATGAATTAACACAGAAATTCATCTTTGAATACATCACCAACTCATATTTCAGTGAAAGTGTATTTACTGAGTTTTGGAAAAACGCTCTTGACTTTGAGGCAGCAGTAAATTCTGTTGTTTCCAGGAACTTTTAACTGAGACAACTTCTGATATTATTTGTTCTTGTTTCACAGATTGATGAACTCCATGACTGTTACATGTTGCATCAGCAACTCAGAGAAGGTATGTCGCAATACACATATGGTGAAACATCAAGGACCATATGCACAATAAGCCGCTAGAACTAGTCACCACGTCGGAAGTAAGACTGCTCATTTTATTGAAAGCTACTTCTGATGTGAAAGTTATGTCATGACCAGCACTAGCTGTTTATTGTCCATATGGCCCCAAACGTTTTCATCCGATAGAAATTTTTTATTTGGTATTGCCACAAATATAAGGTTAAATTTAAAGTTATACAGTGCTTTCTCCAAAAAAGAAACTGGAATAATTATGTGCCTCTTGACGACACCACACCCTCCCCCTCCCCCTCCATTTCCCTTCCCTTCCCTCTATTCTTTTCCCCATCCCAAGTCACGAGAGAGGGAAAGAGAGAAAACAGAAAGGAGAAAGATCATGAGGAGTGAAAGAATGAGAGAGAAGAAGTGGACCATAGCCAGTGCGTAGGTATTTGAATTTCCTTGTTGCCAAATGGAGAGAATTTAATGTTCACCTGCTGTCATTTTTCAGGAGCAAGGAACATGGCAAGAGCATACAGTGCTACTAGCTCACAGAGTCGGAAGGATTCCCTGGCTAATGTCAAGTATGGATATAAGGAATGCTCTCAGGTAAATGAGGACAGGTGATGTTTGCAACTTGGGTAACAGTGAGAATGTAAGAATGTAATGACTGCAAATCTATGCTTCAGTTTTTCAGTTGTAAGGAGGACATCAGGACTTTCAGGGGCATACTGATAGTGGACTTGCTGATTAGAAAACAGCAGTAGAGGATAATCATGTACATACAGTGAAATGTTACAAATATAAAAGCTCTTTCGAGAGCAGTCAGTAATAAGTTGCAATTAAATGGAGTTGATTGTAACTGGAGCTGTCATGAAGCTACAAGTATGACCCTGCACTAGGCCAGCAGAGTTTTGGTCTACCTTTGCTGGTCACAATATAAACTGACATGTTACACACTGTACATTGACTTTGATCCTTAGTATCACCCTTCACTGTCTAGAGAGAATGATGAAGATCATAAAAAATGCTTTTATTCTTGGAGACTCAGTCCAGATTTTTTTATTAGTATTGTTTTGGTGACAAGGAAGGGAAGAGAGATAGAGGGAAGGATGTGGTGGTGGAAGAGGGAGGGTGAAGGTGACAGAGAATGAGAATGAGTGAAAGAGAAATGTGAAAGCAAGAGAAGTTAAATGGACAGACAGATAGTTAGATACAAGGATACTGTGTCCTTTTATTTTGTGTTGAGATCGGCCATGGGCCTTAATGAAAAAGAACTTTAACCCTCTGAACCCTGACCTTCTGCAGATGAAAGTACCATTTCCTGGCTTCCTGATGAAGATTGCACATGAATCAACATCTTTGAACATGATCCTTTTAGCCTCTTGTCTTTCACATTCATACACAAGAACATTAGACATGCACTTACCTACAATATTCCACCTTCAAGCATGATCAGACACATGCTACACGCAGTCATATATTTCATCCTTGTAAGATTGAAGGGATATTTCCATTGATTCCTTATTGAAAGAATATACAGATACAAGGGAGCTGTGGAACTTGACCATTATAGCAGTCCCTTGGTTTAGCACCTTAGTGACCAGCCCTACCCTGACCACCCTCAACCCCAGGACCGTGGCCGCCGCCTATTTTTTTAAGAAATAGCATCCTTTTACATTTTTTTGGACATTTTGTACACACTGCGTCCAAATCAAAACTGTTAACACCATTCGAAAATGTCTACTTCCGTTCGGGCAGGAAGGAGAAAACCTGGATTAACAAAACCCTAGACTGGTTTATAATTCACGTTGCTGGTCCTGGAGCACTAACCTCGGCGGTGAGTATACTCGTCACTGGTCTCTAAGGTGTTAACAGATCTTGAAAAGCACAATAACCTCCTGTATAAGAGACTTTTATTTTCTGTTCCCAGACCATGTGCGCAATAGAGGCTCAGCTGGAAAATATGCTGGGAACGTTCAGCTGTAGATTAAAAGGTAAGAAATAATTGGTTTACATACCAACAGAAAACAAGGTGTCTTTTCGAATTGTGGACAGAGATTGGCTTGTTTCTTGGTCAGCCATATATTTTGTTGTTTTGGCTTTTTCAAAACAGTGACGATAAGAGAATTTTCACTTTTAATTTAATTGAGGAAACTTCGTGGTGTTATGTGAAAACAGTAAGTCCCGCACCCTGTCAGAATGAGGTAAAAGTAGCTAGACTAAGAACTGTGATATCAGCCCTCCCAAAATGGTTTTAGGCATTCGGTTTCAAATTTTTTTTGCTATAGAAATGAAAGAAAAAAAAATCATTTCTGTACACAAAAAATACTGATTTCATGGAGGAATGGCTAGTATCTGAAGACTTTGTGAGCCAAATTTGAGACTATGAAGTTGAAAAATTGTCCTTAAGTCATGTTTTTTGTCCTTAATTTGTTTCCATTGCATGAGGACGATCCCCTGCCACTTCAAATCATTTCATCTTCTGCCACTAGAATAATGCTTGGTGGAACATGTTTTCTCCAAATGATAATACACATGTTGCTAGCTTTATATCATACCAATAACTTGAGACAGTCAGAAAGTGATTTAAACTTCATTTTGACTAGCTGCAACTGTAAGACGTACGGATAACATGAAACTGCAAATACTAGGTCTTCTGTCTGTTGTGAAATAGCATCAATATCATGAATATATGTCACACTTTTAGGCTAATAGTAGCTCCCTGCCTTCCTAAACCAACAAGTTGAGATGAGAAAGTCAAAAAGTGATATAGGGGTCATTTTGACTGGATACATCTGCAAGATATATGGATTACATAAAACTGTAACCACTGAGTCTTCGATTGTTAAAGAACATTATTCATAATCGGATATTGTCTGTTTTGCTTTGTGACCAATTGATTGTCCCCTACTTGTTGTTTTCTTAACATGTCCTGTGCATGTGTAACTGCTAGCCATTCATCAAAAGCAACCTGGCTTGCAAAGCATGTAAACGAACCAACATGTGAGTGACGATGCCTGGTCATGTCACAGAACAGAAAGTTTCCAATTTATGTCGTAGTGTTAGCCTACAGCAGCTTCTTGCACTCCTAAAAACTCATAGCCCTGTTCCAATTTGTCCCTCCAGGAATTGCAGGGTTTGCTCGCCTGGCACCAGGTGATGTGTTTGAGGTGGTGATTAAACACGGAGTCCAGAAATGGAAGACCAAAGGCAGGATAGAGAAGAACAGCACACAGCGTTGGGACACACCAGAGTACACGTTCAAGTGTTTGGTCGGGGAAACACTGAGTATCAAGGTAATTATAATTCCAGTTGTAATTATACTACCTGCCAATGTAGTGACACTTTTACTTGTAGAAATTTGTTTCCTGTTTATGGTAGTACAGTTGATGCCACTTGGTTGAAATCTGTTTAATTACATCTTCCATTAATCACAACAATTTTCCATATGATAAAATGCTACACCTCTGTAGAGAGCCTCTGGATACTTGCAATTCATGTTAATCATAACTTTTTTCTAGAGTCCACTGGCTCTTTTGTCAGTGCTTGAGAATACTCTCTCCTGCAGCAGCATTCATTTACAAAGAGGACAATTTTCAGATCAGTTGCTAGACACGGGGTCAGATATAGCTCATCAAAATGACATCAGATTAACCTCTCAGCACTGACTGTTAAATGATTTGATGGTGATATCATCTAAAATTAAATAGAACCAGAAGCCAAGGAAAGAAAATGAAGATGGGGAAAATCAGCAAAATGTATGCATCCCATATGTTACACTCTTGTCTATTATTTTGAACAAACCGTAGTTTGAACACATTGTATTTACAAGCAGCATAACGAAGCATGACAGAGAAATGAACTTTATTTTAGCAGCACTACCTCTGATTCAACCTGTTATCTTGCTTTTCTGTTCATTTGTTGTCACATTATTTTTTACTGGTCTTCTGATTTACTGGTTGCAGAACCATCATCCGTGCACCCTGGGCAGACCCGTAAGTGTGCAGGTCCCTGCGGCAAACATCTTAAAGTATAGATGCAGTTGATGCCGGTTGCCCATTGGTTGTGTAACTTTCTAGTCCTTCCTCGTAGCCCTAATTGTTTTTACGTTTTTGTAATTATTCAGTGTAAATAAAAGTTAGGATTATATTAAAAAAAAAAAATGAAACAAAAAAACTAGAGAAGAATTGCCATTATTTTTTTTGCATACCACTCGTTTCATGTATTTGAAAATTGTGTCCTGTTGCCATTTCAGGCATCAGAGGTGCGAGCATTCAAGAGTGTCCTGTTGGGACAAAAGAACTGTGAGATCTGCCACCCTTCCTCTCACGATGCCACCAACCAGGGTCTCTTCTCAGCCAATCCACAACTCATGACTGTCAGTGTCAACGTACACGGCTCCCTAAAACTCAGCATTATTATCACTTGGAAGTAAGTTGTTCTCATATTTTTTTCTCAGAGTAACACTTCTCATGCTTTCACGGTTTTACGAAAGCAGTGTATGGAAGTGCTTGGACCAGAACTGTAGAAACTTGTCTGAAGAAGATGAATTTTCAAAGTTTGAAATTATTTTTGTTTTCATTTACTGCATATCGCTGCCAGAAAATAATACTGTTGTAAGTTCTCAAAGTAAAAAAAGAACTTGCTGTATTTACTTATTATTATAAGGGTGGCAATATGTTGCCAGGTATTTTGAAAATTCTTGAAATTTAGATGATTTTGAAAGAATGAAGATATCCACAGTCTCAGGTAATGCGGTATTCAGTTAAATTTTCTTGGATACTTTTTCTTTCTTTTGGTATCGGAAAATTAGATGAACTTCCACCGATGTGGTTAAACATGTTTCAACTGTTTGCCTAACTGGCCCCATAGAATTTCATGGTTATGACAGAAGCTGGGTTTACTGTGGTTGAGACACAGATTGTTGGTCCCTTCCCATCCTCTCATCTCTTTGTATTTAGTTGTTCAGCATTTAATCTCCCCTTCATGTATGAGCCAGGATATGGATTTTAACACCAGTTTTAATGTTATAATTTAATTGTGCATATACAATACAAACTTTTACTCTGCAACATGTTCCTCTTACACTGCTGTATTTCTACAGCCCACTAGATGGTATGGATGAATCCGTCACATATTTTGAGCCTCCATCTCGGCCACCAGGATCAGCTGCCAGACGACGACCTGTCTCAGTGATAGGAGCAAACGGAAGCTTGGTAGGTCATGTATTCATGGCCTTTTTGGTTTTGCTTTCTAGTCATCCCTTATGTTGTCAAGTTTTAGGAGATGGGAAAAGAGGAATTATTATTAGATGTCATTTATTCACACCTCTCAGTTGTATAGAAGTCTTATTGTGTGCATCTGTACGTTGGTCCACCTCAGTAGATGCATGATATGGCACTCTATATGATGCTGACATTTTCATAGCTGGAGGGTAAATTTTCATGCTGATACAGTTGATTTCACATATTGTAATTTAATAATTGGAACTTTCACGTAATTGTAACATTTTGCACCTAACAAAATATTATATTTTTTAATAAAAGACACTGAAAAAATGCAGCTCCTGAGGAGTTGTAGTTACAGGGAATCAGGCTGAGGTTAGAGAAATGCTACATGTAGCAAGGGAAGGCCTAATGTGAAGTTCTCAGCCACTGCATCTGACCATGCATAAAATTAGATTTAGGTTTACCGGACAATTCTGTAGAGGGTTGTTTCCATGCTTTAGCTTTGCTGTCAAGAAAGTTCCATGCCAGACTGTTTGATTGTACAACTCATTCTCTTTTCAGTTTGGCAGTAACTCTGACTTAAGCTCAGACAGAAAATTCTCCAGTCCTATGCAAGGTTTGAAACAGCGAGACGACAGTGGGATTTACGGCTCAGCCACATCCCTGCCCAGTCACATGACGCAAGACTCAAGACAGTCTCACAGTCTGTCGGCCTCACCCATCATGCATGCCCGTGACCCCTCGTGGACTCCTGAACTTCACATGGGACGCCTGCGACCCCACAGTGTCATTGCCTCAGATGTCAGGAGTATACAGTCTCAGCCATCCCACCCCACCTCATCAGCATCAGAATTTTACAATAATTCTCGACCTCATAGCACTTACATATCATCCCAGGTTAGCAGGAAATCAATTTAAACTTTCCATATACTCTTACTCTCTTACCTGTCCAGGGGCGGGATCTCATAGCACACAGATCAAATCTTTACAGAAGCCATGCCATGGTTTTCCATGTGAGAATGCCTATAATGACTTGATTGAATTTATACCTCTCCTCCCATCTCCATGTTGCTTCAGTGCCATTGCCTGTTTCCACCTTGTTCTCAGCCTATTTATTGCCTTTGTAAGTATAGTTTGGTTATCCATTCAGACAAGCCTCCAATCTTTTAAATGGTCAAACAGTGCCTTCATGCTATTGTTAAGACAGTAGATTCTGATTATATATTGGGGTTGCCATCATCATCATCATCATCATCATCATCACTGTCTACTTCATTTAACAAGACTTTCGGCAGTTTCCATGTAAGAGATCATGTGCTTCACTGGAAAAGTCAAGTACTGCAAAACATCTTTGCACTATCAAGACACTTGTAAAATTGGGAGAATATAAAATTGTCTTACTTTATACATGATAGATGTAAAAATCATTGTTGAGTTTTCTTAAGCAGACTGTATTTTATTGTTCTAGATTCACTGCTTGTTGTGTTAAAGAGCTCCATTGGTACATTTTAGCCTGACCTTATCCTACCTGTAACATGCTCTAACTGGCCTTTTGTGTACCTTGTCGCTGACTGCTGTAACTGCCACTGCATTTGTATGCCTGTTGATCTTGCCTTTTGGACCGGAGCGGGTATTTATATTCCACCTCAGCTCTGCAAAAAGTAGTTCCTATGTGGACTTTCTCTGCTGATCATGCTTGATGGGTTTCACCTGTTTTAACTGTCTGTATATCTTCTCCATACAGCCTGAGAATGCAGCCGCCAGCTCATCCTCCTCGTCATCATCCATCTTCCTGTCCCAGTCCATCTTGTCAACCTCCCCCACCCCACCCATCCCTGAGGTCACCCAGACCATGGTGCCAGGCGTGATGGTGCAGTCGGAGATGGTGCCGCATGATGGTAGCATTACAGTGGAAGAGGCATTGGGCAGCTTGATGACCACCCTGGAAGATTTCCTTGGCCATTATCCGGAGCTGCAGAAGTTGGAGGAGATAGTCCCAGTAATCGAGGCTCTTATCAGGGTAGGTTTTGATGGAAGTGATGACTCAGATGTTGTGTATTATTTTGTTTTCAGAGATACAAGATAAGGAAAGTGTTAGCACTGATAGTTTACTGGATTTCTAGTCTTATGTGATACTGAAATTTTGCCAAAAGCAGGGTTGCCACAGAGCTGGAAAATCAGGAACAGTCATGTAAATTTGACATTGGTGTCTTTGATTCTGGAAATTATCTAGAAACATCAGAGAGATGTAGCTCTCAACAAAAAATGTCAAAATATCATAAAAAATGTAAAAAATATGGCTTGGTGGGTCTTAATTTTGATTTGAAGATTTTGCCCCATGCCTGAACTAGAGAAAATCTGAGAAACACCAGGCAATTTCCCTCAGTTAAAAGAGTTGTTATGTGATTGGTTTATTACATGTCATTATTGTGGAAAAAAAATGTTAAAGAGTTCTGTGGCAAGCTTGATAAAGTACTGCATCTCTTATCATTTTGTCCTTTGAAACTCTGAAGGCGGATGATAGTATTACCTTGTTATATGGTATTCACTGGCTATTTCTCATTTCTCAGAAACCCTCGGCTACAAGTTCCAGATCGTCCAGCATGAGTGTGTCAATAGAAGGAGCCATTGAGGAGGCGTTTGACTTCCTGAATACAGAAGATGCCCTTGATGACCTGGATGAAGAAGATGAGGATGAGGAGGAAGAGAAGAACACAAAAAAGTATGCCCCAGTAGAATTGAAAGCTGTGTTCACTCATCTCATAGGGTGCCTTATCTGTAGTGCAGTGCCTTGCAAGACATTACTATGATGTGCTCTGCAATATGCTCACTCATCTTAGCTGATTCAATTGGGCTTATTAAGAATAATTTTGCTGACAGAAATCAGGCAACATATCTTAGAATATTTAGTGTGGTCAACAACTTCTAACAAGCTATTGATGCAGAATCGCCTCAAAATTGTTAACCCACCAACTACAAACATAACCCACGTATTAATTACTATTGTCCACAAAATTAGTGTTACTCTAGAAGAATGTATAATCTTTGTAAATTCAAATATATTTCATTTTTAAGGTATTTGGATATTATAACGTCCACTGTAAATGCTCACATCATTAACTTGGGGACAAGCAGCTTGTGTTGATCCCTTTGTCAGTCTTTTAGAAGTGCCAAGTTAATATGATCAGGACAGCAATGTATGGTTCTGTTACCCTATACATGAACCTGATAACTCACAATTCTGTAAAACTAAGTAAAAAACCTCTGAAAATAAAATTATAAATTAACGGATAAGGTTACCAAACAACTGCAAGATCACAGTATTCTCCCAAGAATTTACTGAATTTCCAAAACTTCAAGGATGATAGGTGCTTTGGTTTTCTGTTTTTTCTTGGCAATATCCTTGTTTATTTTTTTTTTGATTATGTGGATTATCATATTCATGCATGGAGAACAAAGAATTATTCACACACTGCAATTGTGACATATATTTTATCTCTGTGTAGAGACACACAGGTATCAAACATTGATCAGATTGTTGTCAGCCCTGACTCGACAGCAAAGACGGCCGACTCAGGGATAGAGTCACTGGCCAAACGACTGCAGGAGGACACGCAACTGGGATCAAGTGTCGGCTCCAGCCCTGTGCCGCCCTCTAGTGGCAATGAGCAAGTGGATCAGGCCCTGGTGTATCATCTTACATACTGTGATAAGTTGTTAGAGGTAAATATTTCTTATGGTAGGCAGTTTTTCAAGGGGCAGGATCTTGAAATTTCTTTATATATAATTAATTTCAAATATTGTGGCATGGCTTTTCCCTCATGGCAGATTTCTTAGAAAAATATGATGAAAATTCAGGCCATAAAATTTCTTATTCCCCAGAACTTCATTTCATGAGGCAAAATTCAGGAATATGAAAACTTTCAAGGAAGTTTCTCTCCTTCTTACAGTTTTCCGTGACATCTTTACAACAGATTCAGAAGCTCATTTGTTAAACAGCTTAGCATAGTCTAGGGATGAAAATTCTAACACTTAACCAAATCAGTTTCCCTTGTCTGCTGAGAGTAGTAAGTGGCTTTGAACTTCTCTCATTGGGCACATTTGACATATATCTTGTACATTTAATGTGCTGTATGCATTTATGAAATATGTGGGAATTTTTTTCTTTCCAGAATTTGGGCAACTTTGGCCCACTGAAGTGTCGGGAGTTCTATGCATTAGACCATCTGCAGAAACAAGCTTTCATATTGGAGAAATTGGTGGAGATAGCAAAGGCTGGAAGTGATGTAGATTTACATGGAGGTAGGTCTTCCCAGCTTTTTTCTGAATGAGGGTGTTGGAATTGTGTAAGAGAGTTCGCAAGGTGAGAGAAAAAGGGTGAGAGGAAAAGTTGAGATGAAATCATGAAGAAGGCGTGGCAAGAAAAAGCTAGAAATAGCTAAGGAGGTGTGAAGGGTTGTGAAAACATTAGTTAAAGTTACAGAGTTGGAACTTTAACTGTGGTCACAGATTTGGAACTTTGTTTAAGATGTGTTGATAGATTTAAGAGAAAAAGCAAGACACTGCACTGCACAAACAATAGCACAGTTTTGAACTTTATTGTGATATTAATGATACTTGAAATTATCCCCAGTTCTGTCAGAGGAAACATCAGACAAGACATTACGAGAGTTGTGGGTGCTTTGTGTGGACCAAACACCACTTTATGTGCACCCTGAAAAGATTGTCTCAGTGTTGGAGCACAAGTTTGGGCAAAAGATGGCTGAGCATTTTGAAATCAAACCAATTAGAGGTAAGTTCCATTCTCCTTAATAGTTGGGAGGTATAGGTTGTTGCCCAAGAAAAAGATGCATGATGAGGATAGTCAGCTTTTAGGAGGTGAATGAGATCCCTTTTCCATCATACATTTGACAGCTTAGCATCAGCAATGTGTGAGGGAGCTGTGTTATTGTGAGCGTACGAGGCAAAGCACTTGGTAAAAAGCCAGTGCTGTTTATTTTCTGAATTAAGAGGGAAATGTGGCCTTGCTTCCTATTTCTTTTTCCCATTCACTTAAATGGATTTTAGTCTCTATGATAAATAGTAGTAGATTCATTAATTGTATGACGTCTTCTTATGTCGGATATGGACTCCTCAAGCAAAATGGGCTATGCACATTATGTGCTAAGCTGTTAAGCAGCTGCTATAAAACCTTTTTTCAATAGTGTAGCTGTGCAGCAGTTTGTGAATTTCTTTTACTCTATCAGCTCATTATCTTATCTTACAAATCTATGATTTTTTTCTTTCAGTATTTTATCAGCTAATGGCTCGCATGCTTGATGTACCTGCTTATGTCCCTGAAGTCGGACGCACATCCATCATCACACTTTACCAGTTCATGCTTTTCTTCAAGGAGGGAGAAGGACTCACCAAGATGGAGGGCATCGCTGAGGAGTGTGAGTATTTCCTGTGTTTTATTGCTTTTTGTCCATGTGAAAAATTTGACATATGCCAGACTTCGTCGCACTAGGGATGAGGAGGGGATTGTATTTTAAATATTTATCAGTAGATTTTACTTGGTGCATTAGAATTTATAGTTTTACGTGGCTTTGCGATTGATTATGAACAGAGCCAGCATGCCCCAGCGAACATTTGATACCACTGACTTGTGAATGTGGGAGAAAGAGGATGATCACATGTGTGATAATGGGATGTAAAGACAGGGAATGAGGTAACGTTATATGTAACGTTATATTTTCTGAACCCAGATTTTGAGATGTCTATTCACTCTCCTATTCTGCACTTTTTTGATGTCTCAGAGGGTGGGGTATTTCCTTCTTGCTTCAGGTTTTACTTTTTTGTGGTGACATTTATTCTCATCTGGTTCCATTCATTATTCCAGTGCGCCTGATGGACCGTCTGAGTGCTGGCACAGCTGACACTGTCATCAAAGCCATCCTGACGTTACGAGAGGACCTCCCAGCCCCGGCATGTCTCAAGATGCTCACTAAGCTTTTGGTTGGCAGCAGCAGAGAGACACAGCAGTCAGCAACTTCATATCTGAAGATCATTCATCGTGACAAGGCCAAGAGAGACAAGGTACAAAGTTAAATAAAAGAGATGTACCCTCTTGTGCAATTAGGCTGTGGTGTCGGAGACACATAAGGCAGTCTGATTATGCCAGTCATTTCTGTTGTCAGTGGGAGGAAGTTTCTTAGTTTATCATTGGTTGATTAGCTGCAGTGTTGTTTGTAAAAATGTGTGCAAGATATCAGGACATGGAGATTTTTCTACCCTTTTTGTATGGAAATTAGTGGGAAGTTACTTATGATAGGCAATGTAAAATGTGGCAGCAAACTATTCTGGCTAATCCTAACACATAATAATTGTTTTTCTGCCAGGCAATGGTGGTGTTTGTGGAAGGTTTGGAGGATCACATCGCTGAAGTCCGAGCCGGTTCCTGTGCTGCTCTCTCTATCATTGAGGCAGAGGAGTGCGTTGATCAGTTGGTGCATGTAAGCCAGTCCGATTCCTCATCCACTGTGCGCAGGAAGGCCAAGGAGGCACTGTACTCATTTGGTGAGTTTCCTGGTGTGTTTGAGTCAACATCAAAAAGGAGAAGTGCTCACCAAGAATGGATGGTCTTGTCAAAGTGTGTGAGTGTGGAAGTGTGAAGGAGAGTATGAAGAGTAAGAAGGGACAGTGGGCCTCTACTTTTTGGGTCCAGAGGAACGTTTTAGTGATCTTTTCCATTTAATTCTGGTTTAGAAGAATCATTTAGATTTCTTCTGAGTTATTAATATAGGATAAGAATGAACCAGAGCGGGTAAATAGTAAGTCTCCAAATGGTATGTTTAAGCTCATGATTTTGTAAGTCGCGTTTAAATACTCAGCAGATGGGTTGTAAGAAGATGTGGATCCTCATTGTTCTGAGACTTGATGTAGCATAAAAGCTGTGGATAAAAAAAAATTTTCAAAATTATGGGCTGCTAACACCACATGGCATAAATGTATTAACTTTTTTGTCTTGATTTCCAGGGGACATGGGCAGGAAGGCGGTAGAAGATGCTCAGCTTGGATCCCAGGGCTTTCAAGGTCTACAGATGCGCAAACTGTAGTGGAACAACTCATGGATGGATGCATTCACTTTTCTCCTTGTTGCTCACCGATTATGTGATGTGACCCCTTATACTGCTCTCACTGAAAAATTTTTCAGTGGCTACGCACATGCTTTGCTTCAGTCAGTGTAAAGCAACTAGTCAATAAATTTACAATCATTTTAATTTATGACAGTGTGCCAGTCAAGCCTATAGTGTGTTGCTCACAGATGATTTATTGGTGCGACCTGCCTTAACAAGGGCAGGTGATTGCTGTTTAGCACCGTTTCACAGGTTGCAAAGCTACAAGCAGTGAACATTAGTCACAGTGGAGCAACTAGTCAGCGTGAAGAACATTACACGTCTACTTTATTCTACCTGTTGAATTTAATGTCCCTTCACATTATGGTTCATAAGACATTACAGGGTCATTGTACATTTCTACATAAAGTTCTAGTCATTCTGAAGGTTCTAGCCACTCTAGATTCATATGGCAAACATTGCCGCATGTCATTTCAGACTTTCATCCCCTTCATAATGGCAATTTCATGGTGCATGATGTCAACAATGGATGAGCTGGAGCAAGTAAATATTAGTTACTGTGAGCTGCAGTGTTCTAGCCACAATCCACCAGCCACTGTTTTTGAAAATCCCTTCAAGCTGTTGAGACTGTGTGAGAGAAAGAGGGGGAGGAGAGAGAGAGAGAGAGAGAGAGAGAGAGAGAGAGAGAGAGAGAGAGAGAGGGGGAGGAAGGAATGAATTAGATGTAATGTTATCATGCTCCCTTGCATGACCACATGTAAGTGGATAGGTCCTGGGGTTGCTTTCATCCTGTGAGTTCATCATGTAGAGTTAAAAGCATCAGGTTACAATAATATGTTTGAATATGCTGCTATCTGTTGGTTCTTACATTAGATTCGTAAGACTTGATCCCAATGACATTAACTTGTCCAGAGGTCCGTGTAAACTCATAAGTGGTTTCATCTCACAGATCAGCTGACACCGCAAATGCAAATGTCATATATAGTCAGCTCTTGCAGTTCCTGAGGAGCATGGAAAAGTTGCATTGAAGTGGAGTTGTGAGTAACCAGTAACTTTTGTTCAGAAATGTAATATTTCGTCACATGGAAAATTTCGAAATTGAGCAAAAGTTGCGTTTCTTCAGATTGCAAATAAGTGGAGCTGACCAGTTCATATCTTCATCCAGACCTGGTTGTCATCCTGATTGACAGTCCTCTCAGTGGTGTGAAATGATGGCTATCATTTTGGCTAGAACATGAAATCAGATGTAAGGTTTGATTTGCAGTTAGTGGCACCTTCTTGTGCCTGCAGTGCTTGATCTGCAGCTTGCCAGCTCACTCCCATCTTTAATTTGACATGTTTTGTGCATACAGTCAGAGACTGGTCATAAACCTCTGGAAGCCATGTACAGCAAAATGTGTTTACTTATGTACAGTATACACAAGTGTTATGATGAGTCTGCAATCAGGACACTTTAGTTCATGGAATTATGAGTTCTGGAAGTATGGATTTTGTGGACATTTTGTATGATTGATCAACTTTATTCAGAGTGAGTGGTGCTTCTGTTGTGGTCTCCTCCTCTCATTGGTTAGAGATGAGAACTTCAGTTGGAATTACCTGCATTTATCAACAGATGTATACCTCATGTACCCATAGCATTTACAGCACTCATGTTTACAAGCAATCCATGCTAGGGAATATAAACTTTACAGGATGAAATGGCATCATCCTGACAGTGCATATGTGCAGCTCGTCACTTAGAATATTTTCAAAACTGTTTTAGTTTCACACATAAACTGATGAATTATAATCAAACATTGTACAATAGTGCACTTTTAATATCAAAGCAGGGCAGTCACCCAATACTCTAGTTCATTACAGTAAGTATTAGTTCTTTTTCTTGTTTCTTTTTTGTAAGACAAACAGCATGATATATACAGTGTATTTATTTTATACTATTATCTTGTATCACTCAGAGTTTATCATTATTTGAGTTAATCTCACACTGGAATTCAAGATTCATATGTTAAAGTATACATACAGTTCATTGTCTTCAAAATCAAATAGTTATAAGTTTTATAAAGTTGGCATCTGTGCATGCTTATCAAATCCAGAACAAGTATTAATACTTTTACTACAAATCATACTTTACACTAGAAATAATTCTGTCAATTAGCTTGTTTCATGATTTTGTTTCTAAAAGTACCATTGTTGCATTATATTGCTTAGAGCATATTCCGGTACCGGTACCTACCATTCACAACTAACATATGAAGCATTCTTATAGACCTTATAAATCATTAAACTGTTTACATTTAATAGTTTGAACAAAGTTTTATGGCGCATTGTTAATTACTCATTTGATGCTATAGTTTGCCATGCAGTTCTCAGATTATCACCCATCTTTACAACCATATTATTTCCTGTTTTGGGAGTCAGCTGAGGTGGGAGGGTTCGATGTCATTAAAACAATCACTGGATTTGTTATGTATATGTATCTCCCTTCCCTCCCCCCCCCCCCCCCCNAATCTTGATGTGGTTTGGTTTTTACATCTCAGGTAGGCACCAGTCTAGTTCAGTGAATCAAATTCCCGGCTGCTGGCAGGGCAGTAATCAAACTTGATGTAAAACTCTGATTGAATTGAAAACTCTGTTAAATGAAAACACCCCTTTAGTCATGGTTAGCGCCTTCTTTGCCATCGCTAATGGCTGAGGTAAACACCTCATACAGTGAACTGGTGACAGAGATCCCTGAAGTTCAGTGACCAACAAAGAGTGTACTTGCACCCAAGGTTAGCAGCCCAGGACAGCGTCGAAAATTCTTACCCTTGAGGGTTCATTTAAATGAACTGTTAATACTAGTTTTCAAGTCTATTCTGGTTTTTCTACTTCCTTTCCAAGTGAAGTGAGCACTTTTTGATTTCTGCGGAAGTTTGAATTGGATGAGATTCGTCAAGAAATAATTTAAAAAAAACAACACAAAAACATATTTTATCACATCTACCATTGATGAGTTGCATAGGCAGCACCATCGTCCTGGGGACAAGGTGGTCATTAATGTTGTAAGGATGGTCACGAAAATATTAAATGAACTCAGCTGTAAGTGTAATACTGGAATACAGCTAGGCTGTACAAGTGGAAAGGATAGGAAACGTGTGCAAACTGAGTCTGTGCAGCATGGGCTCCCCCCTATCACAATAAAATATAGTGGTATTTTGATACATAGTTACCTTTTGGACCAAGGTATTGAGGATATAATGTTAAAAATTTTGTGCCATATAGAGCGCTTTTTAATAAAGAACAAAGCAGGGGTATATCAACCAGGGGATTGTGTTAGGCTGTCGTTGTGTCAACAAAGTTCCACTGTATCCTGTAGAATATGATCAGCGCATACATGGTATTATGGTAATAAGCAGTAGGATAACTACAAACTACATTATCCAGATATGGCACCCTTGTATTTGTAAGAATATCACTGCATGCTGCAGGTTTGATGTATAATTTGTGAGCATCCAGTACATGTGTAGTTCCCATTTTGTGCGTGTTTTATTTCCTGTTGGTCCTCTTGTTTGATACCATGTTGTGCATGAAGTGTGACCTCTGTGTTACAGCACATGACTGAAACAAGGAAGCCATGCATCGACTATATTGGGAGCTCATTAAAAGAGCTGGAATGCAAAACAGTTCAGTAACAGAGCAGGCAGAACGATACAGGTAGAAATTGCGGTAAAATTTCATGTTTATGTTTCTTATGGCATAATCAGTTTATTTTGTAATGTGTCCTGTTTTGTGTATTTTCCTCCATTATTTGAGATTTCACAGGCTACTTGTAAGTTGTTTCATTTTCTCTCCATAGAAGGAGATTAAAAACAAATCAAGGTATTGGATTTTGAATGCCTGTGCAAACCATCATGTTCTGAGAAGAGAAGAAAGTATCAGGATTTAATACTCATACATAGGTTATTGTAATGTAAAAACACAAGTATACTGTCACTGACTATGTTGCTGTGAAGTGACTTAAGGAAGCAAATCCGTTTTTTGTCAAAATTGAGTGAAGTCTAGTCTATATTTTAGATTTGTGAAGGAAGTCTTAAATAACAATTGATTCATCTCCACAGTACAGGTTTTGCATTAGCTTATAATTAGCATGACTAAGGAGGCAAATCCAGCAAGTGACACTCCAAGTTTACCGTGATTTATTTTTATCAGTTTCTCAAAATTTGGTCATTGGACATGCTTCCTTTAGCCATTTCATGAAAATATAGTTTACGCCATCATTCCAAGATAGGATGAGTTCCATCATTTTTTTTCCTTTTCCCTGATTAGTTTTACCAAGGTCTAATTTGTTATGTTGTAGTTTGTTGTTGATTAGAATTCTCAACAGGTCTCAGACCTTTAGGACCATAGCTCTATACCCTACTGTGCTTTAAAAGATTTATTTTCATTTGAGTTTTACCTCCCACTGACATGCCAACAATGCAAACAAGTATGTGAATGTTAGATCAGTGAAATAGGTGATGCTATATTACCATCAGTGCTACTGTATAGGGAACTGTTGTTTGGTGTTTGTATCATTTTAACATGTGATATCTAGTGATATGTAGAAGAAGCTTCATATAAATGCATTGTATGTTTCTTAACACTAATATCAAAATGATGATGTGCTTTTATTGTGTAGATAGATATTTTGCTTTTGCACCTGACAGTTAATGCATGAAATTAATGTATGGAAGGAAGCAGCAGAGAGAATGTAAAACATATTATCCAGTTTAAAGAGATCGCAAATTTAATATAAGAAGAAACAACTCCACAAAGTTAATCTCTATTAACCCTTGAATTATTATCTTAGGCACCTTTTCTTTAGTCTAAATATTGTGTTCAGGGACACTTCTCTGTCAAAAACAATATGGGTTTTACAAAAAAGTATTGTTGAGGCTAATTTTCTTGCAGGAAAATATATGGGCAATATCATGCAGTGTAGTCAAACTGGAAATGAGTGATGGTGGATGAGCTGGTAAAGAAAAAGTTAAAAATATCCACTCTTCCCATTTCCCATTCTCCCATACTGTTATGGAGTTGAAGTGGGGGATGGGGTGGGGGTGAGGGGGATATGTTTTACATTCACTTCTGTTGCCTCTTAACATCGACCTACTTACTGATAGGGCAGTGGGTCTACACTACAATAGTGCTGTGATTACCAGTACTTGCTAGTATAAATATAAACAGCTAGTTATGATGACAAGTAGTTTTGACTGATGATATTTACTATATCATCCAACTGAGGAGTTTGCCATTGTACACATGATGTTAATACTGTAGTATGTTCACACCTAGTCTCTCTCATGCCATTGATATCCTGGAATACCATGTGATAATGCTGACATCCCCATGTCTGACCAAACAAGGTATTTCAGTGTAGGCATAACATGCCTCTGCCATATTTGGTGCCACTGGCCAGTCTGTACTAGTCTAGAGGACAAGCAGCCTATGGGAAGTAACAGTTACAATATGTACTTGATCTTTATCAGAGCCAAGCCTGAACTGCTGGCATCACAGAACAAAAGAACTTATTTGTGACCTCACAGTTCCTAAGATCTGATCATCTTTGTAGCTTTTTTTTTTTTTTTGCAAGAAGACACACAGAACTAAATGAAGAATAAAAAGTTGCCACAACTGTTATCTATCCACAGATAAAATTAGTGGGTGACTTAAAGCTGGCATCCCTTGGCTGCTAGTCCTCTTGACACGATCTAAGTCACTTTCCCACATATTTTATATTCCTTTTACACTGTGCTTTTTATAGTAAAAAAGTAAAGCAGTTACTAGTCCTCATATGCACAGATATAGTCTTACTTTCAAATATTTGTTTTGAAATGATGAATAAGAGTCAGTTTGTAACTTTGAAGGTGCTTTGCATGTTTAGTTTGCCGTGTTATTCACTCACTAGTAGTGGTGTGATGCTGGTTGGATAGGTACGGTGATCCAAGAAAAGACATCAAAACTGTTTATTTACTTCAAATATTTGGTGGTATCTATTCAGTGAAATAAAATAAAATCCTGTATTTATTTAGATGATGACATTACACTCAAGCATGTTTATTATGAAAACACTTCATAAGAAACTATCGATATTTAGAAACAAATTTCAAGTTCTGACTTTTTTTATTTTATAATGCTTACTGCAAACTATGACCAACATTAATCTGAAAAACACTTGTATTATGAAACATTTCTTAATCCCCTACCACCCCATTTTTCAGGTTAAACACCTGGCTTGTCTATCTTTAAGCATGGGACCCCATTCCTGACTTACTCAACTCAAGGCCAGACAAAGGCTAATCACTCACTATTCATCAGTTGCAAAGCAATCCTTGTAGACGCACAGTCTCAGTTGCCATGCTATGAAATAACTACAACTAGTTTATGGCTGACAATCCTTACTTGTTCGAAATGGGCTTAATACAAAATCTTTCACCATGTAATGTGACTTTCATGTTAAACATGTTCGAGTGTAACTAAACATTTTGGTATGTCCCAGACATAACTTGTATGTGACAAAAATGCTGTGCACAACAGCTTTAGTTTCAACCGGTGAATCACGAGTGTTTATTCTCCATGAAAACTCGTCATGGTTTGATTGGACTTGATACAGATCATAATTCATAGCCTCAAATAATATCATATTCTGGAACATATCTAGTCAGTATAAATTTAAAATGTAATTTATTGCGTGATCTTGAAAATCTTGAGTTCATATCTTAGAAATTTTTTCCTGCACTATCAGATGCTTACACGAAAAAGGGTCATATATGTGATTTCTATACATAGTATACAAATTAAATTTCTGAAGATTGGTTCAGCAATCTTTTTTTTTTTTTTTAATTTCAGATTTCATGTAAAGTATACTGTATATTATATCCTAAGTGTTGCTGCAAAATATACAGATTTATAATATTTTGTACTCAAGTACCATTTACACAGCTCTTGCAAAAACCTGGGTTGTTCAACAGTTGTGTACTTTGATGTGAATTACGGGCAGTGATAAAATGTCTCCAAATGAACAGGCTGGATGTTATAATAAACAGAAGCCAATTGCTCATTTCATTTCTTTCTAAGTGCACGTGCCTGGGCTCAAACTCAAACCATCAGAGAGGTTTGTGTTTATATGGATAGCTGTGGTCAACTATATAAATAATCTCTTTAAAAGATGATGTCTTTAAAAGATGTTGCACTCAATCAAATGAATGGGTAGAGAAAATTGTATTATTTTCCAGGTGATATGCTTATCTTAGATATAATCACCAAGGTGCATCTTAGATCCCTCTTTCGAGCAGGGTTTAGTAGATCAGAGACATTACTCATTTTCATTGTATTTTGTTCAGATTGATAGTCAACTCCGCTTAAAAATGGTAACTCCTCTAGAGCATAAACAAATTCATGAATGAGAGGAGTTGAGAATATCCAGTGACATTTACATAGAAATACAGCATTTTATAGCACAGAGGTGTTGCAGTTAGGCAGAAGTTGCGATAATAATGGATTATGATAAGCAGAGTCGACTGAAATAAAAATATTTGATTTCTCCATATAAGCCAGGCAATGCCAAAACTTCTGTCATACAAACGAAAAACTATAGACTAATTTTCTTGTGTTAGTACATATAGTTTGCCTTTACCATGTTATGTTGTTGACTGTTAATTTTTACAGACATTTTTCACCCATTAACTTTTATTTCTTGTGGACCATGTTAGATCCTACAGATGAATGTTTGGATATCTTACTTACAAGGAAGTCATGTGTTGGTGGATGACTGAAATATTCATTTGTGTACATAATTACCAATGCACTCAAACAGGCTTATTATGAAAACTCTTCCAAGGTGTTGGTGGGATAGGTTTTGTGAAATACAGTATGATTAATACAGAACAGTTTATAATGTCCTATGTTTCATAAGAAGTGTGTTTGAATGTATATGTATTTTTATTTTACAAAACAAACATATTATACAAATGTTAACATTCTAAATTCCCTATGGAATGTCTGCTTCTTTCCTTATGGAATCAACTAATTGTTCCCTGCCTACTCACAGCTTTCTTTTTCCACCTTGTAAAATACAGAATGAGTGATGTGAGCCTTCTTGATGCTGTCTTATTGTTGCTGCTTGTAAGCACCTTGATATTATCATACACTTTATTGATGATATTCATAATTGGTTTGTCCATTTTTTGTACAGTACTGATATTTCTTTTCCATGGTTTATGTACAGAACTGAGTCTGCAATAAATTGTATGCACATTGAGAAACTGAACAAGTGTTGAATGTTTTCAGTGCAGTTTTATCTTTATTTTGATGCAACAAATATGTCAATACAGTAGACAATGGTTAAACCAAAAGTACAGTATCACTAAAATGAAAGGAAACAAGAAGTTTAGTTTCCTTGTTTTAGACTTCTTTGGTGTCTTTAGTCCCACAGATTTGGATTAACCATTGTTTATTATAATATTGTATCATTTTATGCTTTTTTAATCATTCACTCATACATTCACTTACATACTATCACTATGCAGAACAAATACAACAGCAAGGTCGTTTGGCAGTGTGAATAAATGTACCATTTGTAAACTGATCAATGAACACTACGGAGGTTCAGCTTATTACGGTGTGGGACTGTGTGGTGACAAATGTCAAGGGCCCTCCATGACACGTCACCATTGTTTTCTGGGTTGGGGAAGGAACTAGGCATTATGATCTAAAAGTGCCCCAGCCCTGGTCCTTCAATAACGTGGTGTAGGGGGACCAAAACATTTCCCTGAAGAGTTTATTCCCCTGCAAGACCTGCTCTATAAGAAATTCCCTGTCAAGACTAGGAACTCCCTGTTTTTGTCATTTACAGACTTCCTCATCATTAAATGAACTGCAAGGTAGGTTTTGATGTTTTTTACAGGCAGATTTTGTAATTGCATCTACTTTGTCATTGTCTTTGTTGGGGGTATTTTTAGCTTTACCAAAACCAAAGCTAACCAGTCCCTTGTGATGGTGTTCACAGTGATATCATTCATTCTATTGAATTTTATATAATTTTACAGGAAAGGCTAGTACTGTCAAATGTATAATCATTCTCTTGGAAAACAAAGAGTAAAGGAAAGAAAGATGTAGGCATCATCTGAGGAAGGGACCGGTGGCTGTATGCATAATCCACACATTAATTAATGTACTGTGTTGACTACATTGAACAATATTCATGTTTTGGGAGTTTCCTTTGGTTCCCACTGTGCATTAACTAGTGTAGAGATTATGCATTGGGCCACAGATGTCTACAAAACAACATATGCAGAATTTCCAGTTACTGAATAGATAGTTTTCTGTCAAGTTTAGAAATTCTTCCCACTTTCTTCATTCAAAATTGTTTTGTGTGATTCACCCTGTATCGCAGATGCTGTCAGCTATCACAATGTTTTTGGATGTAGAGTGATCCTGTTTCCATAATCCCGACATTTTATGCTGTGGTCTATTCCTCTTCATAAGTTGCCATTTTTGACTGCATTTGAGTGCACATTTACTGAAGGCTGACATTTTGTTTGTGTACATACTGCGAAAAAAGAGTGTAAAGCATTCTTGTTTCAAGCCCAGATCATTGGGTCTTGGCTTGATGTTGCGCTTGCATGATGAATACAATAAACATTTTTACACTGAATTATGGACTTCTTGTCTCCTATTTTATTAATGCACTGAATTATTCTGTGTGTTTGATGTCATAACTTTTGTTTCGTTGTCACCACCATGCATGACAAATATCACAGAATATATTTGAACATAATGAAAATGCTTATAAAATCTTCTAAAAAAAAATGCTAGTCTCGAAGTGAGTGTTATGTGAAAGCAGCATATGGATATAGTGAAATATGCTTAACCCTGGGATTCAATCAGAAGGGAAGTGCAGGACTGTCTGGATATTTTATAAAAATTTCATATATATTCTGAAAAATCAGCTGTAACTTCCAAAACTGTAGATTGTTCACTAAATCTCTTCACTTTTCCATGGAGATCATCCTTTTGAAGTAGAACAGCAAGCTGTTAGCGTAAGTAAAGTAACTATCTACCACATCGTTTTTGTTACATAAAATTTAACAGAGGTAACTATTAAATCAGCCCTGGCATCCCAGTTGCAGGCTTGAAGCTGATTAGACCTACACTCATTGAGATAGGATTAATATGAAACAAAATAAAGCATCTGATAAATTTCGAAGTAAGTGTGTGCAAGTGTGCTTCTGAAACAGTCATGAAATAATCTACTTGGAATGGGATTTGGTTTCAGGACAAAGCTGCATTCACACAGAGCTCATAACCAACAAGGTGGAGTAAAAACAATGAATACATAAGAAGAGCATGCAGTTGAGCATTTTTCTAAAATCACATTTTTATAAATAATTTACAGTCAATACAAAATCCTTCTTCCATATACTGTACGATCCAGATGCACCTTGTGACAATGCAACAGTCATGAAAACATGAAAAAAACCTATGTATTATCATATCATCCTTGTGAATCTTAATGTGAAGACGTGGTATTCAAAATACTCCAATTTAATTTTCAGTGCCCAGGAAACGCATGCCTTCTGTGCACACTGGAGCTTCAAACATACTGTTGACTTCATTTAACAGCAACATCTCCAGAGCATAGAAAGAGATAAGGAAAAGAAGATGTGACTTATTATGGCATTTATATCACTTGGCTGTATGATGTTGCAGTTATGCAGCAATTGTGCTTATGACAAATTTGAGATTAAAAATGATGCTCACAATTACATGCTATGCAATCACCAAAAAAACATTTTCTTTCACACAAAAGACATTTAAACAAGCAAGTTAAGCTTTAAATCACCTCTCATTTAACTTTCATAGACACACTGCATCAGGGTTGACTGTCTCTTCCTTCAACCAAACACTTGAAAATATCTGAGACCAACATTTTGACTCTTTCCACGCAACAAACCATTGTTCTACCTGATCATGTAGTCTGTCTACAAGATTCTCTGGCACAGTAAATGAGTAAATGGTATGGATGACTTGATGAGTTTCAGACTTTGAAATCTGCTTATTGGAGAAGAAAACTGGAGAAGTTTCCTTGACAAGTGTGGAACAAAGCTGGCCCTTGACTTGAAATAACTGCAGTGAACAGCCAGACAAACAATGTTCCTCTCCCAATGTCCTATCATACCAGTAAACACAGGGGTAACCTAGCAACAAACCAAATAAACAGGGCACATTTATAATCTCATCAATCTCCACATTATACACATCATGTGAAACATCCTCAGATCTGTGGTTAACCGAATCACAGAAATCTCTGTAGATTTGTAGTGTAAGTTTCACTCTTTCATGATCCACAATAGTTGGTGTGGGTAAATTGCAGGTGACATCAACATAACATCTACTCCCTAGGCTGCTGGAATGGCTAAAGTTAATGGAAATGGGGTTGAAAATAACGACATCTAAGCCGATGCTTAGCACACAAAGAAGATGATGTGTCAGTTTCAGTTCATGCAACTCCACAGCAAATGTCTGCATATCTTGTGCAGAAACAGCCCAGTGGTCAAACAAACATACAGGCTTTATCTTCAAATCCATGAGCTGGAAATCCACCACTGCTAAGATCCATTTCTGTCTTGCTCTCTTGCCAAACTTGGCAAAGATTGCCTTTCTCCACTGCTCCATTCAAAATACCTGGTCTGGTGAAGAAACAACACACGTTTGCAAACATAGTGGACAGACTAAGAATTTCTTGTGACTACACTATAGCAAAGCATTTTGTCACTTGATTCAAAAATCTGTCCCCCCTCCCAGAAAATTACGGTTGCAAATTATCACAAATTTCCACATCTTTGAGGCCTTGCGTTGCAATTTTGCAAATTTCCGCAAATGTAGGCATTTTTTCTGCAAATTTGGTGCATATCTTGCTGATTTTGGCCTAACAGTGGTCCTTTTCTGCCAGTGTCACATTACTGCATGAACAGGCAAAAAGAAAATGTGTTTCATTTCTACAATTTTACATTTTAGTAGTAAACAATATGACTTGGTGGTAAATATAATGAAGTTATGAGGCTATTTTTGCAAATTCTGGTGCAATTTTTACCACTTTTTGCATGCAAATTTTGCAATTCTTGGTGCAAATTTTTGGGGTTTCAAATACAATTTTCCGCAGGGATAGAAAAATGGCCTAAGTCAGACTTATGCCATTTCTGAATAAAGGTCTCACATATTGTTTATGAGATCCAGGTCCATGTCAAAATAAAAATTAAAATGTGCCATCATTTTCTCGGCAAATCTGTAGTTGCAAAGATAAATGCTGCCTTTTGTTTTTTTTGCTTTGCCATAAAAATGTTTTACCCGAATCCTCTAAAAAGAGTGAACATTGACCTGGGCCAATTTCAAAGCTCAGTGACAATTCAACCCCATCATTATATCAATTTTCTAAGTGTTGATATCATCAAATTATATAAGCTCAGTTGCCTGTATATATGATCAAATTATATTTATATATACAGATGCAGGGTTTTCTCCAGGTCACATTCCACTTTGTCATAAATTTGAGGAGGATTGGTAAATTTTGAAAGGGGATTTAGATGTTTCTCAAGTAATGCAAACTTTGTAGTGCAGGAAAGGAGGGGAGATTTGCGCTTGTTCAATGCGTTTTGGGGGGGGAATTTTGATTTGTGTGATCTGGAGAAAAAATTGCTCGCCTATTACAGTTTTCTTCCTGTGTCTGCATACCCGGACAATTTGCATACAGTCACTTGCATAGTGCTGATAAGATAATGCATATAAGATAAATGCTTTTATGGAAGATAAGGAGTGTTTTCTTCCTAGAACTGCAGCAAATTTTGGTAAACAGGATTTATCAATGGATATATTGCCCAGGTGCGCAGGCACTGTTCATATGCAGGCACAGATTAAATTATGGTATCTGAGACGTGTTAAGTAACGCCTGTGCCGCAGAATAACTGCCATCTTGGCGCCTTGAGTTTTAGGCGATTTCATCCTAAACGCACTGCTTTGTAACTATTTTTCTGCGCATGCGCAGTGTAAATCCGCAAAGGAGCACACATCTGTGTCAATCAAAAGAGGCGTGAAATTCCTCTGCAAGGGGAAAGGGGGCAACTGCATACATGAGGAATTACAAGCAGGTCACATTTAGGTGCGAAATGGCATGATTCGGGTGAATTGGGAAAACAGCGGAGCTGGCCACTGACTTCATGTGGCTTCAGCTTATGGGTGTAATATAATAGCTGTAGACGTGACTCTTAGTTGCAAATTGTGTAAGGGCGAAATGTGAGCAAAAGGATCTGAACTTGCGACTGAAGTTTCAAGGGTGAAGCTTAAAGGCATGGGGGAGTTGTCGGTACAGTCTAATTTATTCTCTTTATTATTCATTGTATTGTATTATATACAGTGAAACTCGGTTGTAACGAAATTCAATGTTCTGATAAAAATCTCTCGTTATTTCTGAGGTCTCGCTATTCCAGTAAGGAGTGTTGGTCACTGAAAATGGGAAATAACAATGTGAAGAATAGGCCTATTAATTAACATTTTTGCAAGGCCTTCCCCTGTTAACAAAAGCATTTTACCTGGACAGCCAATGTTCAACGAAGTGTTGTTGTTTGTTTGGGAAGGGGTGTGGAAGGAAAGAGAACTAGGCCTACTTTTTTTGGGTGGGGAAGGAGTGGGTTGGGGGAGGGTGAGGGCAAAGAAGAAGGAAAGCAATGTTGTTTTTTTCTGTGGGTTGTTTTGGAGGAGAGAGCAGACCGCTTTTTTCCTTGAGGGGAAGGGCTTCACTTATCATCTTTTTAGTTTTCAACGACTGTGAACAGACTGACCGCGTGGATACCGATACGGCGCGCGTAGGATTGTGTCGTGGTCACGTGGTGAGCAGGCCTCTTGTGTATCGCGCAGTACTTGTGTAGGCTAGTAGGGCCACTGTAGCCTAGGCTGACAAAGTAAGCGCGCTAAGCGAGGGACCGGCCACGATGCACACAGCAGTGTGTTGACATAGTGAC
Organism: Ellobium chinense; assembly: GCA_033807755.1. NCBI lineage: Eukaryota > Metazoa > Mollusca > Gastropoda > Ellobiida > Ellobiidae > Ellobium > Ellobium chinense. Next base: position 432,733 of record JAWQUT010000263.1, read on the forward strand.
CGACAGTGTGCGTCTGACGAAATTACACTTACAGTACAGGGCTGTACTGAAGCCAACTGATTATCACAATCGGCCATGTCCATTCGAAAATTCTCTCACTATTACCGGGGTTTTGATTATCAGCGGTCGCTATTACAGTAATTTTTTATATAGTTTACATAGCAGGAAAAATGGGGATTTAAAATTTTCTCGCTATTACCGAGCTGTCGTTGTTACTGATGTCGTTAAACATGATGATCCACTGTAGTTTATTAGTGTGCATCCACATTTGCTTTGATATAGAGTTATATAAAAGGAAATATGCACATCGATCACAAAAAGACACACGGCGCACACATCTAGATCTACACATCAAATACACAAAAACACAGTTCACAATCTTGCCACCCACATAACACAAACAACCCAGTTAACACACTCTTAATAAGCCCTCGTCATTCGCCCTTTCTAACATTTGACCTCTCGTGCAATGACAAACACACGTGTCACTGGTAATAACAACATAATACACTAAAAACCGCGTTTAAGTTCATTTTCCGAGTCTAAATTCACAAACTGAAGCAAAATCCCCGCCAGGTTTTGCAATCAATAGGGGCAGCCAGTTTACTGCCTGCCGAAGAAGGCATCTCGGAGGGCTGCCGCGCTTTGCCTTGTGGCACTGCGCCAGGTGCCTAGACTTCGCCTCGGCAACTGAAATCATCACCAGTTACTGAACTCGCCTCAGATCTGCTCATTGCATGCCACATTTTGCTTGAGCAGTAAGGTGGATGTAAAAAAAAAAATTCATGTTAGGTGTTGTATATTGTATTGAAGTTGTAAGCTGTAATGTGAATGGCCATCTGGCCTACAGGCCTATGAAAATAAAACTTGGAACTCGTCAAAGATCCACGTCATCTTTCCACCCCAGACTTAGCTTAGTCTTACTGACTAATCTTAGCAGATACTGGATAATCGGTATCAAATCCATGAAAACATAGCAAAATTAGTCTGGCCATGTTTCAAAAAGGGCTACACTGTTGTCGCCGGATGTTGTGCTGCCGGTGTCATTACGCGGTCATGACCCTCTTCGCCTGTTGCCTTCAGCGCATTCGACTTCGTGATTAAAGTTTTTGTGAATTTAATCTATTGTTTCTCCTTCAATATTCTTCGCTGGTGATAAACGGACATTCGAAGGCGAGTGTTTTTATCATCTTTTCATATTCCTGAGGTGGTAGGATCTGGAAATAGCGTTTAATTTCAATTCGTTTCCCAAACGAAGTCAAGTCTAGTCTAGCTGATATAATTATGGTAGTCTAAGTATGTCTGATCTTTATATTCATTTTATGCATGAACGCACGTAGTTTTGACCTCGGACCTATTCACGTCGAATTTTTAAAAACCTTTGACCCCTGACCTCTCCCACGCCGATTTTCCTTTTAACGATAAACATGTTAAAATTTCAGTATTGGCTGGTGCGCAATGACCCCGGACAAACCAGAACAACCTCATACTCATACCCCCTACACTTCGAAGAGCTGTGATTCCAACACAAATTCACAGCAATCAGCACATTTTAGCAGTATATTAACTGTGCTTTCCAGTGGTGGAAAGCAATACATACCACATCAATTGATACTTTCACCAGAAGCGGCTAAATCCTTAGGTGCGTAACGACACCGGCCAAAGAC
>JAWQUT010000263.1:438313-452957 GCA_033807755.1 Ellobium chinense
CAGTTACCGGCACTTCGAGGATCCTCGAAGTGCCGGTAACTGCCGTCTTAGCAGACTTTCAGATTTTAAGCAAAGACCATTTTCACGTCAGTTCAGCTTTGTTTTGAGTGGCAGAAGTCAACCACCGCCTTGAAATACAGTCGACTCCGCTTAATCGCCCATCCTCGGGATCACGGAAAAAGTGGTCGATTAAGCGGAGCGGCGATTTAGCGGAGGAAGTAATTTCGGCCATATTTTTGGTAAGGAGATTAAATTTCTTTGATGTCATGGTTTGATATCGCGCATTGACACCTTCTTGTCGCCAGATTCAGGACAAACTCGAGTTTGATGGTGTTGTAGAGCACAAAATGTTTGATCTCCGCGGTCTCTCTCATTGGCCACCTCGCAGCAGCCCAGCAGACAATAAGGAGTAGGATGGCATGGTCGGGGTAGGCCGTTCATCCACATGACACATTCTCTGATCTAACCAAAATCCACCAGACAGGCGCAATCAACGCGTGGGGGGAGGAGACTATACCACGGCTTTCGGCGCATTAGCATTATTGGAAGGGCGAAGGCAGTGATGCGTAGCGTGGGACGGAGAACAAGGGGAGGGGGAGGTGGAGAGGATAGGCTTATCACACCTATTTCGGGGTGGCAGCTGTCACTCAGTCAATCGGTCTGCCATCCGTCGCGCAGTTAAACCGTCTGTGTACATTGTTTGTTTGTCAACTGTAACCCTTCAACCTCTGATCTTTGAATTCATGGGCGCTGAAGAGTGGTCGATTATCCGGAGTGAGAGGCGATTATCCAGTGACTTTTATATAGAAAAAAATTTGGTTCCCTGGGAAACGAGGCGATTAAGCGGAAAAGGCGATTAAGCGGAGGGCGATTAAGCGGAGTCGACTGTAGTTATCAGTTGATGAATTGTTGTCTCTGTCGATATTTCACTAGTCAACCATCGGCGTCGTGCCGACTACCGCCGCTCTACTTCCGGATCCATATGCACGATGATGTTGCCACCGGTACAGATTTTTCCTGTAAGGCAGGGTAAAATGGCTTCACGAAAAGCCATTTTTCTTAGGAAGAAATCGCTTGTAATTAGTTGGAAAATAAACTAGAGTAAAGTCACATGTGTGCGCCACCCACATGATGCGCTAAGGTTCTGTGTTTCGGTTTCTATTTAGTTTCTGGAGATTAACTGTTATGTCATTTAAAAAGTACCAGTAAATCCGTTTCGTTTCATGTGAATTCCAAGATGGCGGCTGCAGATCCAAGCTCTGAAATGGAGGAAAGAAAATCTACTTTCATTTTTTCATGCAAATTAGAACCCTGGAACATGGGGGACACAACATCTTAGTTCTTAGAACGAGGCCATGGATCTGTATCACACTACAAAGCAGTTTAAAATATGGTTTGAAGACTTCTCAAGCTTGAAGAACGCATCGATTTGACCTACATCACAGCTAGATCCACATGGGTGTGTTAGTGCATTGATGTAACCTACTTTTGACTGAGGAACATGATGCGCCTATTTTGAATACTAATGAGGAAAGGGTTATAACATAGTAATTTCACTAGATTAAAAGTAAATTTAAGTAACATACAACACAGAATGTATCTTCTTTATTTGTAAAAATGGTTGGTCGAAGCCCATGTGCGCGAAGTACTCTCTTTTGATACTATTTAATACTCCAGTCCCAAGTGAAGAACTGCCTACATTGGAAAACATATATTAAAACGCCCAAGCTCTCCCAAGGCAGCTGCTGGTCGCAAAAGAACAGTTTGTTCAACTGTGACAGCTGCCATAAGTTCGGAGGAGCACAGAGAGTTGCTGAGAAGGAAAGAGGAAGAGAAAAGGCGAGCCATCCAGGAGAAGGAAGACAGGAAAATAGAGAGAGAAGAGGAAAAGAAAGGAAGAGGAGAGAGAGAGGTTAAAAGAGGAAAGAGAAGAGAAAAAGGAATTGGAAAGAAAACAAAAAGAAGAAAGAGAGGCTGAGAAAAAGAGAAAGAGTGAGACAGCACAGTTGAAAAAAATCTTGGAGTATGAAGCAAAGAAAAGCAGAATGAATGAGGGCAGTGAGACTGAGAGTGCGGGAGATGGTTTTGTTCCATCCAGATGATGACAGTGGAGATGAGTGTATGGAAGAGATCACTGAGAGTTCAGTTTGTATGTGGTGCAAAACTGATGCCAATGGCTTATAGGTCATGTGTGTTCTTTGTGACTCCTGGTTTCCTTGTGACCTTAGCGCATCACGTGACCCTGTTGCACTGATGTGCCCAACCCTGTTGCACTCATGTTCCCGCCTGACGCATTGTGTGGCCGCACCAGAGGTCAAACTTGCATAGTAAACACAACCTAAAATGAGCACATTAGCGCTAAAAGTAGGTGCTCTGGATGCGCCAGGCGTTTGCACAACTGCTGGTATATAATACGTATTACAACTATACAATGAAAATTAAGAATAGAAGACGCATCAAAGTGCTTAAGGGTTAGCGCATATGTGACTTTACTCTATGAAATTTCGGATCAATGCATAAAAATAAAATGCTTGGCTTTATTCTGTTTAATTCTAAATTGATTGATTTTTTTAAAATTTCATTCCGTGAGTAGGGAAATGGGAAAAAATAACATCTCGCTATTGGAGAAAAGCACATGGCCAGAGTGGCAACACAGACATGCTTTAGCGATGTTAGATCTTAATTTTTCCCCCTCAAAGAAAGTCATTTCCTTGAGAAATGTTACAACTTACAAGACAGATATCATTTAACTTTACTGAAAATCAGATTAAGCTCTCTATTTTTCAATATGAGTCATTCTCAAAAGGTCAATCTGCTTGAATGGCCATTATGAAATTTGATTTTTTTTTGGTCAATTTGTGCCTATTTATTGTTTTCTTTGTGTCCATTTGATAGCTAATTGGTTGTAGAGATAGTATAAATAAAACTGAGTTGAAACATACATGCATTTTCACATGGATGCAATAAATGTTCAAAAATACCCTGTTTTGGTGTTCAATTTTTTGTTTCACTGTTTTTGTCCCAAACATGAAAGGCTCAAACTTTTCGTGTATTGAATCAACCACCCTGGATTTTTTATCAATATCTACAGGTGTCTCAGAGCTTCCAAAAAGTCACAAAAGGTGCAATATCAAAAGCTCTGGGTTTTTTATAATCCTTGGAGAAAACCTTGGTCCCTGACGATACTGCGTCAGTCATCACCGTGCGATTTCTCACGAGTCTTTTTAGATAACAGAAACGCTTTTCTGGCAAGTTATAAAGGCTAGATTCAGATCTCTAGTGTTCAAACTCTTAGTCAGTACACAGAATAGCAGTATTTCGATCCAGTTCTCGGGACAAAACGGATTCTTAGTCGCCCTGGTCATTGTCGGTCATTTGTAACGTCAGGGACTCGACCCACTTGGCCTGACTCCACAGTAAATTTTGTTTCAGTAGACGGTGCTTGAGAAACTTTTTAACCGCAAGATTCCTATTTTTGAGTCACTTCCTGTCAAAACAAATTGAGGGGGGCATGGCAGGGAAGTGAAGTTGTGGGTCACAATGTTATCATGAGTAACGTCAGGGACCAAAATAACGTCAGGGACATGTTTTGTGAAAACACGGATTTTGTTCCACTGTTGCTGCCTGCAATGCTGTTTTTAAATCCAGAGATATAAATTTCTAGACATAGAAAGCATTCAAGGGATGCCAAATTGACGGCCACCAATTCAGTTTTGAAAAATGGGTGAGTATGACAGACAGCACGTGTATGTCATCGTCACGTCAGAGACGAACTAGGGATAATTTCTGTCAGTCACTATAACGTCAGAGATAATGTTTTGTCAGTCATTATAACGTCAGAGGTAAAAAATTATAAATTATTGGCTGTTCTGTGTAAGATCTATTTTCAGTTTGGCCAGGCTTGTTTTTTAAATTAAAATATAGACTTCTGTTGGAGTCTGAGAAAATGAAAACACAAAAAAAGGCTGAAAATCTAAATGTTGGTCCCTGACGTGACTGAGCATGATGACGTACACATTTCCAACCAATTATGATCTTTTGTAGTATATTGGTCCAAATTTAGTCTAGATATGATAATCCAAACATTTAGAGTCTGTCTCGATACTAGATCACTAGAAAAGAGATCTAGATCAAGCCTTGGTTTTAACTTATTTGATCATAAAAATTGTGGCCAAAAACAAGATTTTTTTTCAAAATTTAAAAGAAAATTCTACAGTTCTTTCTTAGTTCTGAAGTTTAGGTTTAGCAGCTGTTTAGCTCACCCTTCAAATTTTAACTAGCTTAGGAGTAGGACTAACCCATCATTGTAACACTTGTTAAAGGTACTACTATGTCTGGTCTTTGCCATCATTCTATCCTAATTTTTTGTTTTTTTAATCGTAGCAGACCAACCTCGCCGGGTCAAGAAGACGAAGGCTAAGCCAGAAGAACAGTCGAAATTGGACAAACGAAGGCAGTCTCGTGCAGCCTACAGAGAACGTGTCAAGGCAGATCCTCTGAAGTATGCTGAATTCAAGAAGAAAAATGCCACACAGAAGCGAAAGGCTAGGTTGTGTGCAACACCTGAGCAAAAAGCTGCAGAGAGGGAGAAGGCTAGATTGCGGCAGACTTTGTATAGGTAAGTTTTGTACTATTATTTAAAATTCCTTTATAATTTAAATTTATTGTCATTCACATGATAATACCTCCTTAAAATCAGTTTTTTGAGAAAAATGTTTTTTTGCGCGAAAGTCTGTTATGTCTCCACAACTATCCTGTACAGAGATTTCAGTCTAACATTGAATAATAGCTCAGACCTCAAACCTCCTTATCTGTCACCCCTGCAGAATGCCCACGATCAAACCTACTAAAGCGCAAATTTTGCATCGATTTGGGGAGCTTTTATCATGCAGCTGAGGTTATGTTAACTGTTTACATGGCATGCTGAGAACCCACTACAATGTCGTGGTTGGATGCTTAGTAATAAGTTGAGATTATTACTAAATAATGATTTTAGATTTTAAAATCTTAGGGTGGATTTTGATTTCATCTTTTGTGGGTAAGTATAATTTGCTTTAATTACTTTAAGCCCTAATGAATACTTTGCCATGTCATTTTTTTGTGATTCCATTGTGGTGATGATTATATTCAGGGTTGTATTCACAGAGCTGTGCAGCCTGGAACTAAACCAGTGGAGATGACTTGACATACTAGTAATTTTTAAAAAATGTTTGGAAATTTTATTTTTTTTCACAGAGCAATGATTACCATGCATTTATGTTACACTCAAATAGACAATTAACTATTCAACAGCAGAAGTTGATGAGAACTGATTCTCTTGCATCCATTCCACCAAAATTGCGAGATCATGGCAAATGATGTAGTCAGTTTTCAACCGCAGTGAGAAGTCAAGTCTGCAGTAAAATTATACTGTCATGGCTAGCCAGTGCTTTCTATTTTTCTTTACTTATTTCTCTGTTTCAGAGAATGCAAGAAGGCAAAGGAGGCACACATGAACATGGAAGGCATGCTCACGCCGACAAAGCCTCCTGAAATGCGTGCTGACGCAAAGAAGAAAGAAGAAAGGAGGTTGAAGAATAAACTGTCCCAGCAGAAGCGCCGGGCCAACATGTCTTCCCAAAAGAAACACCGAGAAATAGAGCGTAATCTTGCCTATGTTCAGGCCAGGAGATTAAAGCATACAAATCCACCATCTGGTGACATAGCCACCCTACCTGGACAGGAAGAGCTTGCCAGTCCACCACCTGAATATGAGCAGAACAGCCAGCCCAGCTGTGAGGAAAGCTCCACTCCACTGACTCAAAAAGAGCCCATGCAGGGCGTTAGTCGCTCCACCATGTGGAGAGTGAAAACACGATTGGGCAGGGGTAGCAAGTTTGTGATATCTCTAAAACACCTAGTCAAATCTGCTTGTAAAAAGCAATCTGAAAAACTACAGGAGCATGGCATTATATATAGATCCCCTTCCAAAACTCCAGTAGTAAAGAGTGATCTAAATAGTTTTTTTTATATAATAAGAGGGACAAGGCCAGCTTAACTGTAAAGAGGCTGTTCACTGGAGAGGATGTTTCAGCACTTTACGACAGAAGGAAGCAAAAGGAATGAGGGGCCGTGTCTTCCTTTTTTCACAATAGATCTATCCAGATCCCTGGGAAGCAGGGAGTAAATAAGAAGGGTCCCAAGAGGATTCTGGATAGGCCTATTGCGACCTTGCACAAGGAATTTGTGAAGGAGCATGGCCCCATCATTTCTCATGCTACCTTCTTTCGTAAAAGGCCACAAAATATATTGTCTTTTACAAAGACACCCTTTCGACAGTGCCTATGCGAACTTTGTATTAATCCAATGTTGTCTATGAAGGCACTGAAACGGCATGTCTCAGATACAAATATGGAGACCCTCAGCGATCTTATTGCTTTGACTATTTGTGAAGAGAATTTGCTATGTATGCAGCGTGAATGTGACAAATGCGGTGTGTTTGCGGTTGACATTTTTCTGGAGAATGTTGATGGTGAGCGAATGGTGGAGTGAGCAAGAATGGGTCTACACGTCTGGATTTATTAAAGAAGAACACCTCTTTATTTCAGCTTTGTGAGCAACTGAAAGAAGATCTCATCAAGTTGCCATTGCATGATTTTGTCCACAGATGGCAGAGCTCTGGGTACAGGAATCTGGTTGCAAACCTTCCAGATGGCTGGGCTGTTCTTACTATGGACTTTTCAGAGAACTACCTCTCTAGACAACAGGATCAGCCCTAGTCAGCCTACTTTGGTTACTCACAGGTCACAGTGCACCCGTGTGTATTATACTACAGATGCACATGTGGCTTGCGAGTAACTGAAAACTGGACTTTTGTATCAGATGTTCTGACCCACAGCTCTTCCATGGTGGATGTCATCATGAAGAAAATTGTGGATTATGTCTGTGGTCTGTCTTCTATTACTAAGCTTGTTATTTTTAGTGATGGTTGCAGTTCACAGTACAAATCCAAACTGCCTTTCTTCTTCCTGTCGAAATATGCTAATTGTGGCATTGATATTGAACGATGCTACTTTGGTGCTCGACATGGGAAGAATCCCTGTGATGCTCTGGGTGGCTTGTTGAAGCAAGCAGCCTCCCGGGCAGTACAAAGTAGAAAATGTATCATCCAGAATGCGGAGGATCTTTTCAACTTTGCACAGGGGAACCTTGCGATGAATGCGCGGGATTGTACTTCTAACAAATCCTGCCATTCATCTCGATGTTTTTTTCTTCTCAAGGAAGATGAAATAAAGCGGGAGGATTCCTCTCATCTAAAAACTGTTGTTGGGACTCGGGCCATCCACAGCATTCGACCCTCTCAGGATGGTCTGTTGTCAAGGAATTTATCTTGTTTCTGTTGTTCCTGTTTACAGTTTGATTATGCTTCTTGTTCTAACAAGAAATTTGTTCACAGTTGGCAGCATATTACTGTGAGGGCAGCTCCTTCTGTTCCTGCAGTACTTGACACAGCTTTTCTCCAAGATGCTGATGATGGCTCTTTATCTGTCACTGGTAACACCAGACACCCCAGCAGTCCTGATAGATCTTCAGATCCTGTCACTTGTACTGCCATGTCGAGACATGAGTTTTTTTCAAATGCTCAAACTCTGTTTTCACATTGCAGTTCTTTTGACAAACTTGAAGAATCTGTCCATTCTATTATTGATGATTTACAGTCATATCCCCTTCCAAAGCTTTTGTTCAGAAGTTTGTTGGACTGTCATGGCAAGGTTGATGCCACTGCTTTGAGTCTTCGACCAGAAAATCTTAATGATCTTTATCCTATGTTGGTCGAGGCATATGGTAATTGTATGCCCCGCTCATTCGGTGTGTTGGTGTTTGGTACCCAGGATTGTCATGTAGAGGTTCGGGTAAGAACTGTTATTGAGTTAGTTGTTAACATGGCAAGGTATCTTTGTCCTGAAAAAAATGATCTTGATATGTTGGTTGTACTTTCAGATCACTATTCTGAGACTATTGATGCTACATATAAAGCTGAGGTTCTTGACATATGTCGTCTTGGATCTTACATGGGAATGTGGCAAATGAAAGCTGCTGCAAATGTCTTTGCAGCAAACATTGTGTCAGTGTACCCAGCCTTGGGCCAGGACTGTTTCAGGAAATTTTTTAATGTTAAACTGCAGCCTGACTCTGAGAGTGACAAAGTTCTTGTTGTCTTTTGGTCTTCTCTCAGAGATGACATGACAGATACATACTGGGTGGCCAATCATGTCGTTCCCATGTTGCCACTGGTTCCTGTGTCAGAGGTGGAAGTTGTTGAATCCTGATTGTTTTCATTTTGTGAAGTTGAGAGAATGTAACTAGTTATGGTTTGGTTTTACTTAAATTTAACAACAAAGAAAATGTGAAATTAAATAATATTGATTTCTTTGTTGAAGAATATTGAAAACTGAGTTGGCATGTTGTACTTTATGCCCTGTATCTCTCTTATTAGTACTCAAAAAGGTATTTTTTTGTGCACTGCTGACAAACCTGCTTGTTAAAAATGTCAATTAACTATGATTTTGATTTCATGAACTAAATAACATAATGTGATTGGTATGGTACAGTGAGAAAGTTATTGAGCTGAAAGAATGTAAATTTCTCTTATGAGTTGTTGTAGCTTTTGTGTCAGCGCATATTTTCCTACTATTTTGTTGTGTACTGTCTGCTGATAAACTGCTTGTAAGAATGCAATCCTACTAAAATAGTCTGTTTCTGCTGTTTTGCATTCAAATTAAGTCAAGATTGACACTGTCTGAGATGTTGTCCTATATGTACAGTATGATTTTTCATGTTAATTAATTTTACTTTCAGCTATCAGATTCTGTACTGGTATACCAAGCTGAAGATAGAAGTTTCTAAACTTTCATTACTCCAGTGGAACAGTAACTTTATGATCAATAATGCTTAATTTCTTTTAAATCATTACCAGTAAGTCACAGACTGTCTAGATAACGGAAAACTATGATTTTTGTCCCTGACGTTATGGTGACATACATGTATGTCATCATAACGTCAGGGACCAACTGATTCCTTAGTAATCATACAGATAACAGGAGAACCCCAAATAAGAAAGTTTTGGGATCTTTACTCACATATCTTTGGTAACAGACTGTTAAATGGTCTTGATTGTGTATTATTTCAAGGCAGAAAAAAACTTTTTTAGCATACTGAGTCCCTGACGTTATGATGACATACATTTCACGACCAAATGGTATTAAAATATAGTAATAAGTATTGAAATCAGAGTTGAGGGGACAGATGTTTTCATAATTGTTTTATATTTCTTAATTTGAGATCTTGAAACAAGTGCCAGTGTGTTTTTTAAGAAAATTGTGTGTCATCAGTAACGTCAGGGACACTGTCACCCAATGTGATTAAAGTCCTCTGTATTGTATTTGTCTGCTTCAGTTATCTTCTTCTTGATGTATTATCATTTGTAAGCACTTAATAAAGCTTGAAATGGATTTACACATGTTTCTTCTTTATTTTGAAAATCTGATGGTCCTGCTACAAAATGTGGATGACCTTTTGAGAATGACTCATATACACAATACGTTTATAAAGTAATGCATTATTCATTTCAAAAAACAATAAAATGTCATGGTTGTTGCATCGCCACTTTAAATGGGCAAGAATGCACAAAGTGGTCTTGGTAAATTGATCATACAAACCTCTACATCATTTCTTTTTCCACCATTCTAAATTATTTTGTTGGAGAAATAAATGAAACACCGTCTGCTGTCATAATCCAAGGGAAATCACTATAAATTTCGAGGGAAACTAGTTGCAAATGGATGATGGGGACTACTGGCACGAGCCGGTTACTGGCACTAGAGGATACCCCTTTTTGCCATTTGCGTTAACCTGTTCAATAGTGTTCGCCCACCCATTTGCGTCCATTCGATCCAAAATCTAAAAATATCGCCGTTAGCCATATACCCATAAGCAAATGGGCACTCAATTTGCGTTCATTAACATCTTTTGAACAATCATGTAGCAATTTATGTATATGTAAAATCTCTTTCATGGAATAGTCATTTTTTTGTCAACAACCCGGAGACGTCAACACCATCCCTTCCCTCTCGGCCCAGTCTGGTCTGTACTAATGTTCAGGGATGTCTGTTATTGGATCAAATGTGCCGAAGTGGATGCAAAGGGGTACATTGATTCTAGACTAGATCTCTAAGTCTAGATTTCTAAGCATTGGTGTCACCAGTTTAAAATAATGAGTGATTCAAGATAGTGAGTTTAGACTTACGGACATCTGAATCTGAGACTGAGAGTCTTTGTTGAGAACTTCCTAACGAGATTTACATCTCTGAATAGAACTCATTACTGCCAATACAAGCCAAACCCCACATGAGCATCAGCAGGTGTGATTTTGAATATTGTGTGAATTTTTCTCTCTAACTCAGTTGTTGTCATGTTTTGTTGAACACAAATGAGAAGTTGACAGAACATAGAATGATAATTGATAGAATAGATCTAATCAGTAACCACCATACCTCATTAACGGTAGTCATTTTTGTGATTGTATCACAGAATCATGGTTCAACAGGGATGCCAATTTTCAGACTAAAGTGTCTAAACTGGATTTCCAGCTTTCAGGCTGATACCAGCACTGTCTGCTAATGGGATCTTCTTCCTTCTAGTGCCTTATACTTTTTTTGTAGAGCACTAGCTATGTCTATGATAAACAGACCCTACTTTGTTCTTTTATTTGTAATCCATTCTAGATTTCATTTTAACTATCCACACAGCTAGTGATAAATTTTGTATATATAATTTTTTATAATATGGTTTGTTTGTTTCTTTCTTTCTTATCAAAATAGCTTTTAATGCAAATCCTGTTTCTTATCATTTTTACATCTTGTAGGTCCAACAACCACACCAAAGTAGATCAACTACCACACCAAAGTAGATCAACATGGATTTCCAGCATCGAGCTGGAGGTAAAACTGGCACTGGAGGTGTTGCTTCAGCATCTGAAAGTAACAGGGACAGACGAGAAAGACTGCGGCAGCTAGCGTTGGAAACTATTGATTTAAATAAGGTAAATTGTAGTTGTGTGTTGAAATTAAAGTATGTAATATTTATGTTTTAAGAAGCAGTTATTCACCAGGTCAGTTTGTTTATTTATATTTGTAACCATGTTTTAATCTTGATGATTTAACAATAATATTTAATATCACTTTACTATCTCTCCCCAGGATCCTTATTTTATGAAAAACCACCTTGGCTCATATGAATGCAAGCTATGTCTGACTCTACACAACAATGAAGTAAGTCCTTGTGCTTATCAGTAGGGGAAATGAAAGCAAGCATGATGGTTGAAATTATGCAAACGGAAGCCTCTTAAATGGAGAAAAAGGGTAAACTATCAAACCTTTAGTGATGACCCTAAAGCTAATATCAGATTCTCAGATAGTCACACAAGTGGAAGTGCTCTCACATTAAACACTATTAAGCATAAGATCCTGCATTGTTTCTGGCTTAATTTTTTTGGTTAGTTCTTTCATTTTCTTGCTTTCATGGGTCATGACAGTGTTGGGGCCAGAGACAGCTGAAGTAGTTACACAGCATTTGCAGTAATGCTGTGTTGTCTTTTACTTAAACTTACCTAGTTCTGGAACTGGTGTTGATTTGAAACTTCAAAGTGTCTTCTATGTGTTATGTATTAATTATGTCTGTCTCTTTCACAGGGCAGCTACTTAGCTCACACACAAGGCAAGAAACATCAGAGTAACCTGTAAGTGTAGTTGGATGGTTTCAGTTTCTATTACATTTATTTTATGTATTGCTAAAACGGATACTTGAAAATTTTCTACTCATTTTGTCACTTCTTTTAATATTGATAACCTTTGGTTTTTTTATTCTACTTGGTAATGATTTTTAGAACATTACCCAAAATATTCATTTAACTTTATTAAAAAATCGCAGAACGTTCATTGTATTGTTCTATTGGGACCATAGTGATATTTGGGACCAGTTGTGTCCAAGCATACCAATTACAGTAATCTACTGTAAGTATTATTCTGTCACTGTACTGATGGCAAGGAAAACAATTAGAATAGTCTTGCTAGGAGAATTGTAAATGAGCATTATGACATTTCTAATAGTTTATTTTCAGGATACTGTTGAAGTACAAGAGAAAAAAACATTTTTATATTTTAGTGATGGAAGAACTCAGACACTAGTACTAAAACCACTTTTCTGCAGACCAAGAAATGGCTAAAATTTTAGTCAGCTTCTTCAAACAGTAGCACTGACTATGCACGCAACAACTATAACTTTTCCTTTGCACTGTGAAGGTGTACAGATGGAGCTCGGAAAATTACATTTAAATGCAGAGAAGTGAAAAAGAAAAACTTGCACCAAATCTTTCCTCTGTGATTACATAGGATGGCAAACTTGACAAGAAAAGTCATATATCTTTGTTATATATCTTTGCTTCCCGTTTGACAGATCCTGCTGTATAATTAAATAAGTAACTATAGAATTGTATGGTCTTGTTCTTAATCACTTAACATGATTGCATATACCATTATATTTAAAAGTGATTTTGTTGCATTGCTTATGAAATTTCCTGCAGAGCGCGACGAGCTGCAAAAGAAGCTAAAGATGCCCCAGCTCAGCCAGCACCAGAGAGGCCAAAAGTTGATATCAAAAGATTTGTGAAGATTGGAAGACCTGGTTACAAAGGTATCTTGAAGTGAACAACCTTGAAGGCATAATATAAAAAAAATCAGTATTATATTCTTATATTTATTCTTTTGTTTATTTTACTTAACTTTGCAACCCAGAGATTACTTGAAGTGTTGAGATGTTCAAGGATCATGTTTCCATATCAGACCCCTAAACTGCAGTTTGCAGAATTTATCATGCCATTTTAGCAAATTTGGACTTGATAATGAATTATTAGTATCTTAGTAATATAGTAACTACACCTTTTACCAATACATGGCAGACTAAATTTATCACACAACCTTCCCTATCCTTTTTGAGTGCTTCTTTATTTGCACATCTTGATAACCAAAATGCATTCGAAATAATCCATTCACTTGCAACATTGCTTTAAATAGCTCAGGCTTATACATAGGTTTTAATAATATGACATATTCTGCTCAGTATTTATTTGATTGAAAATCTAGTGTACTAAGACCAGTCAGATCATTAACATGTTTCTTTTTTAAATTGTTACCAGTGACGAAGCAAAGAGATCCAGAATCTACACAGCAGTCCCTCTTGTTCCAGGTGGGTGGAAGAATGTGTCCAAAGTTGCCACAGGCCTGGACAATTTGAAAAAGTGGAAATTTGCAATTGGCATTTCTAGCCTGGGAAATACCCAGAATGAGCAAAAATGGTTAGCACTCATGGAAAATCCAAAAACATTGGATTGTTGGTTCATAATTTTGTTCACAACTGCTCCCCTGTGTGTCAATCAGAGTGGAAACTTTTCAAAGACTACATGAATTTTATGTGATGAAAAACTTGTATGGCGGTTTTAAATATATTGTTGTCATGTAAAAATTGTTAGATTACCTGTAAAAATCATGGAAAAGTCATTCTGTGGCAACTTTGGTGTGTGATGGTGGAATTCATGCTGGCAAAAACCATCATCTAGATTATCCTGATCTGAGAATGTATTGCAGAATCAAACTATCTTTATACTACATAGTGTCAGGATTTCACTTCAGAAATGACTTCACAGAGGATGGTCATACGCCATGTTGTTCTGCATTCATATCACACCTATGAAGCATAATGTAGTTTCCTTGCTTTAACACACTGGCAGTGTCATCATCTACCTTCCACCAGCTTGAGGATGAATGATGTGCTCTCATTTCTCCTTAATAAACTCAACTGAAAGCTCAACTATGTGATGACATATTCTGCACATATATTGAGCTATTTCAGTTTTCTCTATATGTTAGGTCAATTGACCTACTCTTTTAAAGTGTGTAGTTTTCACCGCATGATACATGTATTTGCAGCATTTGAAGAAGAGATCAGTCTTCGGTGAGTTAATTATGTTTTGTCTCTCTTAGATTGATTACCCAGAGATAGTGGAGTCCATTCAGCCCCGCTACCGCTTTATGGCTGCATATGAACAGCGTATAGAACCTCCAGACAGAAAATGGCAGTATCTGTTGTTTGCAGCGGAACCTTATGAGACCATTGCTTTCAAGGTGAGCTTATGCTGGTAAACAGAACCACAGTGAAATGGATTTAATCATTATAAAATCAGAAGTATATCACAGATGCCATTCTGGAGAAATTTAAGGAAAGTGAGGGTTAGAGTTCAACTTACAGGGTCCGTACAGAAGTCTGGAAGTCTGGAAAAAGTCTGGAAAACGATTTTTCCATTTAAGTCTTAAAAAAAGTCTGGAANAGACTGTAAAGTCCAGTTGGCATTATTAAGTTTCAGTTATGATTTTAATAATGGAAGTACATATAATTGTATAGCTACAGTATATTTATTTGTAAGATTCCCCATCTGAGAGGGAAGTCTGAACAAAATCATCTCCTCTCAGCCTTGCTGTACCATTCTCTGTATTTGGTGAAGCCTGAAAAAGCTGTTTTTGGGTGTGAAAAGATGAGGTTTGCTGTTGGGGGG
>JAWQUT010000263.1:455612-474402 GCA_033807755.1 Ellobium chinense
CCCCAGCACCTCCTGGAATGTCAGTCGCTCCACCCCCTCCCCCAGTACCTCCACCCCCACCTGTATCAGGTATTCTTCCTCCTGTTGCTCCTCCACCTCCTCCTCCGCCCCCTTCCTAAAACGTTCACTGGGTTTCATCATTTCCATAATTCTGTACTTTCTTTTTGAAATAAAGTTCAGAAGGAGAAAAAAAAATAGACGCAACGAAACCATTGGGTGTATGGGTTTCTTATTATGGATGAATTGCTTGATAGGAGTGGCTGAAAATGGGGTCCGTGTGCTGGCTTGAAATCTTAAAGTCTTGAAAACGGATTTTGGGATTCAAGACTTGAATAATCTTGAAAATCATTACTTTTTCATTGGCTTGTCTCAAACAACCTTGAATTTCATGAACTTTAGACTGGGACTGTGTGCAACAATGATAACACCTACTGATTAATGATCATTCACCTGCAAGTGCTGGGACAAAGAATGCTATGCAGCACTCTTTGCGATAAAGCACATTTTCTATAGTAGTCCTTCATTTGCTCCTTGTTTTATATTAATTGCCATGTCGTGAATAGTAGGCCTTAAATTCTGAAACTGAGGTTTTGAAAAGTTTTGAAAAACATTTCAAGGACCTGACTTAATTCTCTTAGAGTAGTTGCAGTTATTGTTATTTACAGTATTTCCAATGCTTCAGAATACTTTTGCCTTATAGAAAAAGACTGTATACATTAAGGAAGATCAGTATGTCACTTTTTGGCATCTTTGCCTAAACCATAACGTTCTCTGTCATACCATCCTGGTAATTCCCATGTTGCTTTTATAGTTTCCCGGATAAATAACCAAATGAACCACAGAGAGGCGCCTCTCAGCAATTTTTGGGTCTCTTGTGAAAATATGATTTTGGTGTACACAGTTTTTTTCTGTAAAACGCAGAAGAGAAATGTTAATGAGAGATTTTTTATGGGGGATGTTTTGTTGTGTAAAGGGCTATGTGAAATTAAATTCGTATTGAAACATAAATGCCTTTATTTTTGAGCATATGAGTGTGGTTTCTTCCTGCGACACGAAGACTTCATGAGCCTTCAGTGTACCAGGAAGGTAATGTTATGTTTAGATGAGATCCAGGTCCTAAAAACTGAAGCTTTCCATAAGCATTTCCTGTTGAGCTTAGACACATTTCAGAAATGTTAATCTGAATGCAAGATAAATGATTATGATGTCAATAAATCACTCATGATAAGAAGGAAAAAAAATATATCATGTTAATAAATCACTCATGACAAGAAAGACAAAAAATAATATCACATCTATAAATTTTTGACAAGCCTGACAAAATGAGGCTGAAGTCACTTTCTAGGTAAATCAAGTTATTGATATGACATGAAAGCTAAATGTGTTTACTGTGAGGCAAAAAAAAAATGTTTGGCCTTATGTAATGTCGTTCCGGCTTGATATACAGTTGTTTGAAGCGGAAGAGGGTCACTCTATGCAATGGAAAAACAATCCTGAGAAAGTAGCAGTTGAAGAACAATTCTATGCTACATTATATAGCTAATAAATAAATATGGCTCACAAATGTTTAGCCATGATTATGAAAATTTGTTCATTAAACCACTGTTTTTGTGTACAGAAATGATTTTGCTATCGATTTGCACAATAAGCAAAAATTTGTTTTTGGATGGCCTCAATCACATTCAGAGCCTGATATCCCAGTTCCTGGTCTAATGATATAAGCCTTGGTTTGACTGGCTGCAAGACGTCATATCATTTTGTGTCAGGCTTGTAAGGTCACCAACCAGGAAGGGGTTAATATGTCTGGCTTTTCATATCACCATATTGCACGGCTTTACATATCACACATGTTGCACATCCACTCATATTGCAGATTTCTAGTTCCTGGTCTTAGGGAAATGGATGTGTTTTTGAAGTGAAGGTCATGTAACACAGAATCAGGCAGCGAGAGCTGTTATTCCTGAGTAAACCATTTAAACAAAAAGAGAAACCCAAGTCAATGGGAGAAAGCAACATGCTGTCAACCTCTAGCAGTTGTGGGAGAATTCATCATAATGCAACGCATAGAGAAGATGCTGCAGAGCATAAGGGGTGATCTGAAAATAGCCATGAGGGTAACATTAAAATTTAAGATATAAGCAGTTCCAAAAAGCTGGTCAAACTTGACTTGTTGTGATATGTTATCAGTGTTGCACACTGGAATGTCTTTTTCTTTCTCCAAGGGATCAGCATTGTCCTTCTTCATCTGTGTATACCCAAGGCCGTAACTAGCTCGTCCGTGCCCACTCTCCGCGAAACCATCGCTTCGGGACCCTCTTGTAACACCCCCCATCTCACTTTCATAGATGACAGCTGTGTATTTATTTATTGGTCTAAATTGTTTTTATACATGCATTTGAATTTTTACTTGCGGATGTATTCCGGAATGTTGTTATGGAGTGAACGGCTAAATGCATGCCAGGGGTTGCACACAAGCACCGAATGTGGAAATATAATCCAGGGGCATACGCCCTCACAAAATTTTCAGAAAAAAAAAAGGAACAACGCATGGTCATTTCTAGGGGAAATTAAACAATTTTAACCTTGATCTGTTTGTTGTTAAGGGCTGTTTTAGGAACAACAAACAATCCACACCCTGTAATTTTAATGCAGGGAGGCCAGGGTTAAGCTTTCCTAGAAATGTTTTTTAACAATGAAGCAACAGGAGTAAGTTATGATAGTTTCTAATTGATATTAGATGAAAAATATTGCTGTAGTTTGTATCTTTTTCAGGTACCTTTTGGAAAAAAACAAAAAAAGGAAAGGAAAATCCAGTGCCTTTATAAAAAGATGCTACTATATTCAGTAAAAGTTAGCCTAAACAGAAAAAGTCAGAGAAAATATATTCACAGGTAATACATTCACCTGTCTAATTGTCATAGGAACAGAAAAAATTATGTAATAGAATCTCTGTCTTTTCGCTACCTCGAAACCTTAATTTTACAGACAAAAATACAGTGGTTATGCGGCTTAGTGGAGCCTGGATTATCTGTAATTTCTAATAGCCTTTTTTCTAAGAACATTCAGTGTCAAAATAACTGAAAATCAGGTATTACTTTGGTGCCTTTTTCATGATAGTCCATCCCCTCCTCCTTTTCCCACGATAAATAATGTTCGTCATGAAATGAAATGTAATCTCTCACACACCCTCTCTTTCTTTCCACTTTTCTTTGTGCCCTCTTTTTGTTTTCAATCTACTGTCTTTCTGTTTTTTTCGAGGGGGAGCTAGGAGGGCTGCGGGGTGCTTGTTATGCCCTGTGCAAAGACCACTGTTCTCATTGCGACCTGCAGTGAAAGGCTTTTTTTTTTTTTTTTGGCCCGCGACAGCTGCGTGAATCAGCTTGTTGTGTTGTTATGTGTAATACTGATAGCATTTCACAACATGAAGAAGGGACATAACATTTCAACTCATTTGTTATCGCTTACAGTACTTACACTCAGATAATCAGGTTTAAAACGATCTAATTTTATCACCTTAACTGAATTCATTTCTCATTTAACTTAAAATCAACATACAGTAATCTAGAGAAAATGGGTTGTTACTTTATATTAAGTATTTTTAATATCTTCACCTGGAAATAATACTGTCTTAAGTTTCCAAAATCATTTTTGGACTTACGACATTATTAATGCCTGGTGGCGACATGTAGCTATCAGTTCTCATTTGCGTGGGGGAACAGTCTAGAATAGCTCATTCCTTTGTTGGCTGAGTGGCACAGGAGAACCAAAAGGTTTGGGTGGGTGAAAAGCGAGATAAAGTGCGCATGCACAAAATTATGCCTATGACTTTTCAGATAGCAACTGTTGCCTAGTCAGCTGACTGCGGTCAGAAAGGGAAACACTCAGAGTTCTATAAGTACCTCACGAGTATTGCCACCCCTTTCTCACCGACTTCTTTACTGGTCATTTTTTCATCTCTTAATCTTTTTTATCGTTGCACCAGAAGTGAGTAAAAGGTCAACCAAATCCATGATGTGGCAGAAATGCGGCTAAGCATTTAAAATATCCGTACTGCAGGTGGTGCCAATATTTTTGCTCATGTTGTATCTGTCTGGTACATGTATTTTCTGGTCTTGAAAGATCTAATGTGTTTTACTGAAGATCTGTCATTATGTGACACTGACAGTGAGTTACAGTAAAACCCATTCATTATGGACTTAATCATTAGGGAAAGCAGATTATACACAGTTTCAGTCTTTGATTCTCCCTCTTCTATATTGTTAAAAAAGCCCTTTCACAAGCTGCCTGAACAGTGAAAATCTGCTGTCATGACACATCTGCCTCATCTTCTTACAAGTTTTTGCATAAGAGTGTTTGACAGCTGAGACATAGATGAAATCGTCTGCTGTCTTTTGAAATCACCTGCCGTCTTTTGTCAATATGTGAAGGCTGACAACTGGGTGTGGGAGCTATCAGTATCAAGTGTTATAGCGATTGATAGCAACTGTATATTATGGTATTGTTGACACCGAGTCTGCATGTTTATACATGAACCATGAAAATACAGCGTTCAGGTCACTTCCTCGTTTATGTAGCCCTGTTCAGAAACAGTAGGGCTCAGTAATGACGGTAATATTATGACAGTCCCAATCACTCTGTTTTACTGAGTTCCGATGTATTAAGGATGGGCAGGGCCCATCTGTTGAAGATTACAGTGCAGTGTATGATGCACACTGACTTTTTCTAATTCAGTACACTTTGCTTCCCAAGTTCTAAAAATGTGCCCTAAAAAGTACTAAATTGTAGAGGTTTTTTGGTTTCTGTTGTGACTGGTAATGTTAAGATATCATTATCTCCAAATACAGCTTGTTGATACTTGACCGCTAAATTTCAGTCATGCATTTAACACACAATATATACCATTACAGAGGATTTATTTTTCTAGGTTTAATTCTCATTGTGTTCCTTCGAGAAGCGACCTTTACCCTATGTTCTGCAGAGTTCTTCCTGAGACAAAGATATTGAAGTCTACTCTGTAATGATATGCCTTAATGTGTCATAGATATGTGTGTGAAATCTGGTGGTGAAGTAACAAGTGTGATAATAAAAGAAAGTTTTCCTGAGATTACCATCAACAATAGTAAATGCACTGTGCAGCACTTTGGTGCTCAGTAATTTTGCCTGCAGCACATACTGACTAGAAAAGGACTGTGCATGCCAGGTGCCAGGGTAATGCCCTTTATTCTACGAGGGAAGGGTTGTGCCTCTGCTTAAAGGGCTGGGAATAGTTATTAGCTTCACAGTCTAATAAGTCCCCACTATTTTTTTATAAGATTTAAGGGCACGTGCAGCAGAACCAGGTGATTTTCATTTTTAGAGGGAACTTTGTAATTTTTGGGTGAAAAATGGGTCACGTAGGGCCAGGAAGGAAAATAAACGGGTTTTTTTCGCAATTTCCTCCCTCCGTTGCTATGGAAACGCCAATTATTTGGCCGCCATATTAGAAAATATGGATGACTTTTGCATATCTTTGAACCCTTCGATCTGGAGAACAATACATGGTAGGATGCTTTTTTTTTTTCCATTTGAAAGATCACTTTAGTAAAAATAGAATGTCACTGGCTTTTTTTGATTTCTTGGATAGTTTTTTTTTTTTAATTTTTTTTAAAATGTCATAAAAAAACATTGTAAATTTTGAGAATTTTCAACTTTAAAAATAAAAAAAACAACCCCAAAACCCAAGATATTGGAAAAAGCCCACGACATTCTCAGAACAGGGGCTTGGAGAGTTGTTATGCAAAATTTTATGTAAATTGGACCAGAAAAAAGTCAGATGGAAGGGATAGACTGATAGAGTGACGAAAACTGTGATTTTGAGATAATTGATGATAAAGATTACCCGACAGATGCATTTGAAAAAGGGTGATCAGTTCCTTTTGCATCAAAATACGTTTTTGAGACAGGTATCATGAAAATAACTTCAGGATTCGATAAAGGACATGTCGCTGTTTAAGAAACTGCCTTAAACTCATTTTACACAATTTTACCCAATTTTACCCCTACAGGGTGCCGCACTTGCCCTTAAACTACTTACTTTTCTTTTAGTCTTGACAATTTCTGAGAAAACACAGAAACTCATGATTTTCACCTTATGTGTATTGCCATTATTCTTGCTGTATGACATCAAAAAGCAAGATGTGCTAGCTAGCAGTCGATTGGTCCAGACAGTTCACATGTGCGTCTGCACCAATTGTGTGCTAGCTTTTCATGCTTTGTGACGTCATGCAACGTGAGTAATGATGACATTCTGGTGGCGTTTTCTCAAAAATAATAAGGCAAAAATAAAATATACGCTTTTTATGGGTTTCGAAAAAAAAAAAAAAATTTTTAAGCTCTGAAATATCTGCACCTGTCCCTTCATGCAGTACTAATACTTCTTATCAGAATCAGGAAGCTAAGCATTATCTATAATAACATCATCAAAAATTTTAAAATGCTGGAATTTGGTTGAGTCACTAAGAGAAGCATAGGCAAGCTGTTACATTGTCTGCTGGGCCTTTTGCACCACACACTTTTACTTCTTGTCGTTCAGTTATGTGATCTTACCTATGCCAGAGATTGGGAACTGTGCAGTCAGAAATCGATAATATCAGATCATGCCATTTTTTTGCAATTGTCCTTCCTTTCCTACAAAGGCAAACCTATCACAGATTGAGCCAACTCCCTTTTTCTGGGCTTCCTCCTCTTTCACTCCCCCCTTTCCCGGAACAAATTCACTGCTTCCTGTCACTTGTGGACTGACACACATCACACAGCTCAATTTCAAGCATTGGCTGCGACATCCTGTTTTATAAATCCTTTCACTGTATCTCTACAGTATTAAACTAAAGCTTTCTTTCACACTTACATACCAAATTATATTTCAAACAAGAATAAAGACTGCTTTTTAATTAAAAATTGTATTTAATTCTTCACAGAATCATGAATATTATCGTTCAAAACTGGAGTACATGTATTATGTTCACACATGAAAGACTTCAATGACAATAAATGAATGAATAAATTTTAAGGAATCAAGAAAAAACCACATATTCCATAACAATGAATAACTTTCAATTTTTACATAACATTATGCATTTGTTTCTCTATGGTAACACACTGAGGATTTAAGTAAGCTATAGGTTATTCTCAAAATGCAGCATTGGAATGTGGCAGTTCACGACAAGCTTGAGAGTTCAGCAAAAAACTTTGTTTATAAAGGCATGATTAAACCAAAGCAATGCTCCTGCACAAAATCATTGTCAGGAACAAAGAAAGCAAGCGTAAATAAACCATAAAAATATTTATGATGTCCGATGATGATACAGTAGACAATGGTTAAAATCCATGGGACCAGAGACTTCTGTTCGGTTTAAACAGAGTTTTGGTTTTGACAGAGCAGCCAAAAAAGAAAGGTGGCTTTTTATTTTCTTTCGTTTTAGCAGTAGTCGCAGTTTGGCCATTTTCATTTTAATCGTTGCCTTCCGTATTACGGTCCATCTTAACCAGTTGAGATTACTTTAATCACAGTGTCAATCAAATCATCACACCGCAAACCAGTCTATCATTCTACCAATCAACCTATCAACAATTGACCTATCCATTCACAAAATCAACCAGTGTGCTCAGCACATTAGTTCACACCAAAAGTAATGGTCATTAAATCAACACTAAGATTCACAGGTATATCTGCTGTATGTACATTAAAGATAGAGCTATGTACATTAACGCTGACATTAAACTTCTCCCACCATCACTCGGTGTTTGTTATGAATTGTCTATCATAACAAACAGCGAGTGATGGCAGTACAATAATGGTTCTGAAAACACAGGACAACACAGTTGTTATGGCAAAATATATTCCAAGAGTATATACAGTGTACATTACTTACCACCCTGGTCCATTTAATCCCATGAGAATCATCGTATCCATCAAGTTCACACAAAATTGTCTTTAAAAATACTAGTTTAATGCTGAGATTTTCATGCATCGCATTCACCATTTCAACCAGTAAATTGCATAAAAAAAAAAATCCAATAAACCTCCATTTCCTCCAACTTGAGTAATCCTTGTATGCCAGAGCTGGATTAAGTTTCTCTAAAAAAACTACGATTTAACTATCAATGAGTGATGCGGATATCAGATACAATCATCATTCCTAGTACAGTGGAGAGCACAGACTGGTCTATCTAAGCAGTATTAAAGAGGTCACCAGCACCCGGCCTGGCAAGCAAGGCAAGAACATTGTGCATTCAGCAAACATATCCAGGCGCTCTTGTTAATATTGGAGGTGTACTGTAGAGTGTAATGAAAGTCAGTACTAGAACTGAAATGTTTCTCATGGGATATTGAACTCATATGGATTTCTGATGGCAAGAATCACAATACATGTAATTTGTCACCAACCTTGACTAAACAGTATCACATGGTGTAACTTTGTTGCACTTACAGTTAAGAATGTAAAGTTTTTTTGTCAACAAAAACATATTAAACAAGCCAGTCTTCAATGAAACTATAGTACATGTAGAACCTCGATATTAAGTACATGTACTGAGATAAAATTGTATAGAGACTATCTTGTTGTTAAATGCTGTATGAATTTCACAGATTCATTATTGTTTTGTTACAGCAGAACTCCACTAATGCACCCACCCTTTGGACCAAGATTTTTGGAGGACATGTTATCAATATCAGTAAATATCAGAAGTATATTTTTCCAGAATGCTTTTTATAAGGAAAAAAAAAATAGCAGTTGGGACTGTGAAATGGGAGTTGGCTAAGCTGGAAATTGTGTTAAGAGATGGTTATATGGTTATATCAAAAGAGTTTTACAGTACATGTATTTATATAAATTCAGGTAACATTATATTGTGAAATTATGAGTGTTGGCCTATAGCCCAATAAAAGCTTTGAAATTTGGTCTTTGATAACAAGTTAAAGTCATAAGTAAAAGACATGCATACCTTTTACATGCACCTATGGCGTACATAGTATCGAGGTTCCACTGTATTTTAATTGGTCATATAAAATCCATGTCAGAAAATAAATTACTAACAAGATCCATTTCACCTGTATAATCTCATGACCATTCATTCTCCCTAGATCATACACCCATACTACAACAGCACAAACAAGAGTGATGTAGTTTAGTAAATTGAGCATCACTGCTGTGTTTACAAGTTTAAGATTAGTTCCAAATATGCCTAATGACAATAACAAAACATCATAAAACATTACGTAATATGAGCATATTCAGCTTAACTCAAAACCATCAATACAGATCAGTATTATTTAACTGAATGTACATTATGGCTGGCAGTGGAACTGATAATGAATTCAGCTGTGGCCCATTTTACACCATTTTTACATATGCATGATAAGTTATTATTATTTATGTTAGCAGACAGGCAAGTACTGTGGGGCATACTTAATATGGACACACTTAAAACGTAAACATGGATACCGAGTACAGTGTTTCTGGACCCGATTCTTCTTCTAGAAGGGTACTTGTATGGTTAATACCAATCTCTGTTAATAAGTACCTTTTCGGCTGGTCCCAAGATGTGGGCATAATGTGAGTTCTACTGTACATTTAAGTGGATACCTAGCATGCAAATTCTGTCACTGTTGCTCACTGACTTCATCTTATATCTTCAAAATGTCTTTGCAGCCAGTCAGCGTGAGGTGTAAGTGTAAGTTATGCGAGACTATATTGAAGTACTGATATTAGTGGTATCAAATAAAATCTTAACGCTCTGTATTTCCAACTGGTAGAACATATCTGAACTTGCATATTGCTGTGTGTGTGTGTGATGTGGCAGCAGATACAGTATTCCTGTACAATGCTGAAACTTTTGAGAAAATCACAATAAAACTTAAAAGAACAATCGAACAATTTTTACTCATTTATCTTTATCACAAGAACTGAAAATTCATATTCAGGTATTTATCATTCACAAATAAAGTCAATGATTTCTTTACAAAAAAAAATTATTTTACTTTCCCGTAAATAATACAGTTTTAACACTGGAACATCATGATACTCTTCTAAGATTGATACAAGCTCCATTTCAGTGGACTGTGAGACAAAAATCATCATCAGTCATACCATCTGAAGATGCTGAAGTCTGCAGTTTCGTCTGTGAGCAAAGATAGAAGAAGGATCTCTACAGTAGCTTTACAGGAGAACGATGGTATGGTATGGACATAAAAACAGCAATCAAATTTTCCAGCCAGCACCTGCAAGAATTGCCTTGCAGCCACTCAAAATGAGGCTTATGTCACTAAACCATCAACATATCAAATTTTTGTTTCATTTTCAAATCGAGAGGAAAATAATTTCTATACACAAAAACACTGATGTTATGAACAGATATTCAGTGATGGTAAATAAAGTGACTTATAAGTTATATAGTATAAAATGTTCTTCAATCGCAATTTTCTTAGATTTTTATTCCATTACATGGTGTGTAATGTTCTGCCCTTCAACAACTATATTTCAAGCCAGAATACTGCTAAGTCAAGAAGTTTATTTCACCCTTGGAGACACACATTAAATGTTCATATGATACCAAGAACTTGCTTTAGCCAGAAAGTGACTTTTACCTCATTAAACCTCATTTTCACTTGCTGCAAGACAATTAAGCTTTGAATATTCTTAGTAAATCAGGCAACATCATGTATATATATAATATATTTACACACAGTATATGCACAAGGGAAATTTTGGGTATGCACCTTCCCATATCTAGACTGATGGCTGAAAACTTTTGCCATGGAATGAAAAGGATCTGAGGACAGTGTAATATTTATGTGGATCAACAAATGCAAACACTCGCCAACTTTGATGATCAAATCAAAATGCCACAAGAACCAGCTCTCTTGAAATAGGAGAATACTTGTGACAAATGATCAAACATTCATAATTTTTATATTACCTGAACACATCAAAAACACAAATGGGAGATGACTAAGAGATAAAGCATGGCACAGTCTGAACATAGGAACAAAATATTCTTGTCTCTTAGCAGGTTGTTTGGAATGTTATACCAAAAGCTGCCAGTAACATAGTCTAGTATAGCATAGTGTCACTGTTCTTCAAAACTGGCTTGGGTCAGATGTAGACCATTTTTTAATAAGGGTACCATGTTATTTATGAGATCAAGCACCGTATATTGACATGTCAACTGAATTAAAATGCACTAATATTTTCCCTTTAACACTGCAGCTGTAAAGACAAACACCAACTCTATTTAGCTTTGTTATAAAAATGTTTTCCCATGTCCTCTAAAAAGTGTAAAACATGACTTTGACTATTTCTGAAGCACAGTGACAGATGACTGCATAACAGCTTGTGCTTAGGAAGCATCACTGATGCAATTTTTGTACCCCAGACATTACTTCTAAAGCATCAAATATGCCGCCTCTTACAAAGAACTTTAATTTCCTGTGTAAGTTACTGTAAGTCTTGAGTCTACTGCCTATAACTGAATGGGTTACAAGGACTTCCAAAACACAAAACGGTACGCATTTCATTGTGCAATTTTCAGCATGGCTTGAGAGGAACAAGTGCAGTTTTCAGGTTTCAGAAAGCAATACTGCACTACTGTACAAAGCAAGAAACTGAAGCTATTTGGAGTGAAATTAACACTTCAACTCCGCTTAACTGCAACTCCTTGAGAGAATGGAAAAGGCAGCAATTAAAAGTAGGTTACATTTATCCAGTGACTATTGTATAGAAATATAGCATTTTGTAACAGTTGGAAAATGTTGCAATTAAATGAAAATCATGATTATCCGGACTGCAGTTAAGCAGAGTTGACTGCAGTTGGGTGCGGGACAGAATGGGCCTTTCAACAGAGGTCTAGGACCCAAGCATGTGCCAATGGGATCAATGTAAACAAGAGATCAGGTGCTATGGACGATTAAAGAAAACATCAAGCAAAACAGTTGCAAGGATTGAGACTGCAGTCTATGCAATGTATCTTCATGTAGGCAACAATATCAGATACCTGCTGACACTGTTTGAAAAGAAGCTTATCCAACAGCATACAAAAAATATATGATATTTTCGAAAACTAATAACATTCCCACCTTGAATACTGTACAGCTGTAACTGAAACTATCACTGGGATCAGAGTCACAGCTGCATTCCAAGATAAGAACAGGGCAATGATACCATGTTTTGGTATATTACTGTACTTGTGCAATGCACCAAAGCAATTTTCAAATTATTGCACACATCCTGTGTTTATCATATATGTCATAAGAGCATGACTATTCTTAATGGACTACCCTTCTGTGACTGCACAAGCTGTCCTTTCCATTATAAAATGCTCAATCTAGTTCTGAAAAAAACCTTGATGATTTACCACTTTGCAATGAAAAGAACAAAGTCTTGTAACTTTGGAACGATAAACTGAGGGGTCAATTACACACTGTCTATTCATTATTCTCTAAAATATCCCCCACCAAATCCAACACTAGATTTGAATACAAAACTGCACCATCTCAAGATATTCATATTATTCTCAAGGTTTTCATATAACATCACAGAAGTCTTATACAGTGCACCTTTTCGCTCCGAAACACAGTTTTTCCTAATGCAGTTTTGCTAAAACCTTAAAAAGTGCATGAGTATTATACAAAATCACATCAACATCTTTGAACATTTACCTACTATTGTCATATTTACCAACTTCAATAACCCTGCTGTGTGACAATTCCCATTAGGGTTAATAGTTTCTATTCCTTATACTGTATAGACTATGTTTCTGAATTGTAAGCTAATTGCCAGAGCACAGTTTGGAGTGGAAGGTGTACCGTTCACTAACACTCACATGTGAATCTGTTTGCAAACCCTTAAACGTGGACATGCACGTTAAAATAAATACATGTATCTGTTTTTCAGTACTTTTTTCCTCTGAACATTATCCATGGTACATACCCTGACAATCTGGCGAAGAGAGAGCATTGTTCTGTTGCTGTATGGGTGTGTATTATGACGCAATAAAAACAGCTTGAGTGACTAGGATTTGTCCTTACGTCTAGAGTTATTTCCCTTCCCCAAACAGCAGCAGCTTGTGACAAAAGTGATGACATCAGTGAAATTAAATGATTCATACAGACATGTTATCACTCGTCCACAGAGCACTGGCTAGACGGCTTGGCTAGAACGGGTAGAATGATGGAAGCTTATGGCCGCCACGTGCGCAGTGGGAGTAAGAATTTACTTTTAAATAACGTAAGCCTGTAGGTTGTCTGGGGCAGGCAGAGGCATTACATCATGTTTACACACTTGAAAGACTGTTTTATTGGAATAACAGGGTATCATAAGATTTAACATGCAACTTTCCTTTAACATCATTAACTGCAATGCAAAAGGTTTACCTGTTGCTAGAGCTGGGCATAATGTGTGTGTGAATCTCCATTAACAACAGTGTAGTTTGTCTCTCCTCTGGTTTCCCAATAAATTCTTATCAACTCTTGCAGTTTTTTTGATACCTACTCACTTTAAGCTGGATTCTGACAACTTGGCCAACAGATGCATGCATCTTGTCATGAAAACTTGCAAAGACGTCCATTGGAGCTTCACAAAACGTACTGCACAGTAAATTAATTAGATGTGTGACTAACTGAAATCTGAAGAACTGAAGAGCATTTTTTCACAATTCTGTATGTGCAGTATTGTTGAAAAATGAATTAGTAGTTTATGTAATTAAGTAATTCTTGTTTAATCCACTTAAATCAAAACTGAGCTTGATATCTGAATCCACATATGAGATACAGCATGTAAATAAAAACGTAAATAAAAATGCAAGTGGGAAGAGCAATTTCCCTAACATTATTTTCTTCCATTAAGAAAGCATTCGGTGTCCACCAACTATGGTTTGAAAAACTGCTCTTCAATTTGATTCTCACTATGGATGGACAACAAAATGAGTCTGATATACATTTAAATACTAGAAAAAAATCTGTTATCAAATGAGTTCACAATGCTAAGAGGCAAATTCAAAGATATCAATCTGTAAAAATATCAATCACATATATTGTAATCTCTGTACAGAATTTTATATCAGTGATCTTTGTTAGTGTTTCATATGTCAGTGATGCTGATTCTTGGCAGCTTCTCGCAATTCTTCCGAAGAGCTGTCTTTTCCAAATTCGGCTCTATCACTGCCATATGCAGAATCTGAGCTGCAACTGCGTGGACTGTCTGTGTTTGCGTCTTTGACCTCCAACACATGAGGAAGATCATGCTCGGACTTGATCCCTGTGGAAGCTGAGCTTCTCCTAACACATGGTTTCATGGACAAGTCTTCAGGCTCTTCTTGCTCCACAGACATTGTCTCACACTTCACAGAATGGGAAGCAAAGTTTGTTCCAATCCTGTGTGAAGGGATTGGGTCACTGGGAAAGAACTCTGGGGTCCTGTACTGATGAGCTTCAGGCACATGGCTTCTTTGCTGCTGTGGGTCAGTGTTGTAGACTATGCAGGGGGAATGCTGCTGCTCATAGTGGCACTGTGGTTGAGTAGGCAGGGACGTATGGCCACATGAAGGAGGTGGGGAGTGATGGTGCATGTGAAGACGTGGGGAATGATGAGGATAGGGCCTGTAGAGTTGAGGATGTTCTGAATCTTTCAAGATATTCCCAAAACTTGGTGTTGAGCTTCTTGATGGGCGATGTGAAGGAGAAGCAGAGGAAGACCGTCCTCGGAGGGCAGTGTCCGCGCCTTGTGTGAGATCACTAGCTGATTTGTGGAGGGGAAAGTTGCGGTCATACGAGGTGAGCACTGGTGGTCTGTCCTCCACTGCCATTGGAGAATGAGGGTTTCTGTTGATGTATGAGTAAGGGTCATATCTCAATGACATGGGTGACCCTGAAAGACTATGACATGGACTCATCATTGGCAGATTTGGGAGTTGATCTACTTGATGAAGTTGCTGCATGCTGTACTCCCGATCTCTGTGAGGTGATGCCCTGCTGACATGAACATCACTGCTGCCAGTCACATGGTTCACACCGACTACCTCTTTGTCTGTGGAGCTACCATCCATCATCTTCTCATTATGACTTGATGACTGAGCCACTGAGTTATCTGAATGCTGCCTAAAATTTCCATCCGATGATCTCCCTGAAGGATGACAACCCCCTGTAGGTTCCAACTTTGTCCTGGCATAAATGAGGCTGAAGTTGTGGTGGTGTGATGTTTCTTCACGTGCCATCAAACTTTCTGGAGGAACATCAGAAATGTGAAGCTGTTTAGGGCTCCCCATGTCCAGTAATGTCATTGTGCCTGATGGGGAGGATATCGAAGGTGTCCGTGGGGAAAGAAAGGTTGAGGAATCAGGTGATGATTCTGTGTTTGAAGATCCATTTTCTGTGCCCATTCCCATCATCCGGCTTGAGTGGGGTCGTGCTCCGCGCTGACCCTTGCGGATTTTAGTAGGGTGTTGTAGAAATCTGCCAAATACAAGTAATAATGGTACCAATGAGTTTCATAAATTTTGTATCCAGGCAAAGCCTTCTTATGTTACTGTGTTTGTACTATTATCTCTCATGCCAGATTACTCAAATTTATGTACAGTGTACAATACTGGTGCCATTTGACTGACGCTGACAACTAGCATGCAAACTTCGGCTTTTTCTGATAATTAACACTTTAATGATAGATTGAAACAAGGTGGGAAAAATGAGTCAGTAACACCTGGCCATGTTACATCATCTAAACCTATCTGTTTATTGTAAGAAAAAAAATTTAGATGTTGTTATCTCTAGGCTTCTTAAGTATGAGGAAACATAATTCAGGTCCGGTAAATATAATTGATGAATGTAACACTGATGTCAAAGAAGTACTTTCATAAATTATTATCTTGGTGCAGACAGAGTTGTGACTGAGAGTCAGTCATAAAGCATAAAGCATACAAAAGCAGTATTGCAGCAAAATGACAACTCTTGAACTGTGATAAGCGCCGACTTATATTACATACTATGATGACTAACAACTACCACTGAATCAAGAGTTAAAAGTATATTCAGCAAATCTACCTAACAATGACACACTAATGAAGAGATTAAGTGAGCCACTGGAATTGCTAAGAACAACATGGAACAGCTTACATCCATATTGCACTGTAGATCAGTAGCTAGGATGGTTTCACTCATAAATACACAGAGAATGATGTATAGACATCCATATGTATCTATATGCACAGAAATTACTCACTGATAGGTCAGTCTTTTTCCTGGAACTTTCTTTATGATCTGCATCTTGTAGTAGTACCTGAAGATTTTAGAGAGGACATAAAGACTTTGCCTATTGAATGATCAGTATCGCTAAATGCATGAAAAATACCATAATAAATGTATCTAAAGGATATGTGCTACAGGCTGGTCAATACATAAAGCCTTATATTTCTTCTTAAGCCTTAATATATAAAGTTTGGAACGTAGAAGAGGAAGAATAAAAGAAACAAGTTATAATCAATATTTTTAATTCAAATCTAAAAATTACAGCCTCATATGTGCACTTTGATATCTAACATGAACATAAATTCTGAATCTAAACATGATCTGTACATCAAGTTGATATGACGGGCATCCCCTCTTGAATGACAACCATTTGCCCAGTTGTTAAAAAGCTCACCTCAGAGCTCTGGAGAGTTTCTCATATGTCATGTTGGTTCTGTTTTTTTGCATGCCCCAGAGCTCAGCGAGGTTCATGGGATTGTTAATGCGGAATGTCAAGTCCTCCGCAGATTCCCAGCACACAAGTTCTTGATACTTGGGATCTTGCAGCAGCTGATAGATAAATTCCCACAGCAGTCGGCACACTAGAGAAGAACAACGAGTTTCCACAGTTGTTAGTCACAGATCTTACTCAGGTCAAATTCATTGTTAGTTTTGGGGCTAAACTTACTTTTCAGTATTTGTCTCAAGACCAGTGACAAACAGAAATCTCTTTTTCATTTACTAACTGTTTTAAGTATGGATTCTTTCACCCCGGGTAACTTCAGTGTCAGTTTATCAGACTGATTTTGTTTCATAATCCTGATGTTGCTATGAAGATTCTTAATCAAATTAATTTTGACCCTCTGGTCATTCATGCGCAGGATAAATGCAAACTCATTTTCAAAGTTGAGAGATATGAGACAGGGACAGTAAAGACATCTGGTCATAAATCTAGATTAAAAGCCAGCTGAAATCTAACCTCTGAACAAAATGCCCATATTTCAAGCAATATCGACACTGTATTGTGTCATGTTGGTTGGCTCATATCAAAATTACTTAATACGCAAATTACTAAAATGTCAGAGGTCTTGCTCAGGTCTCTGCCTCTGATTTGGGCTCCTTCTCCCCACTTAATGAGGCCAGCACAAGTTGCCCAGGGTTCCTTCCATAGTAGGGATCTTCCACACATGAATTTGCATGACCCTTACTTGTATATGTGCATAGAATTAGAAAGAGGTTCTAATGTGCACAGTCGCAAAGCAAAAACAGTGGTTTGGAGGTGGGGAGAGGGTATCCTGTAGCTTTGAAAGGAGGAAGGGAAAGGGTGTACAGCAGCTTTGAAAGGGAGAGGGCATTCATATATATGATTTTAAACCAAAGATGTGTGATGATAATCTTCAACTTAGAAGTCTAGGGTTGTGTCATTGTGTGATTCTAATATCATTGCTTTTTTTTCTATGGGATGGTCTTACCAAAAACTGATTCCTGAAGTTAGTGTAGATCCAAGGAAACAATAAAACAAACATCTTCAACACTACAAGGGTTTACCCATGTTGTCGAAGGGAAGGGAAGGTACCCGGGGGTCGAGGACTCTTGGGGTCATCTGAGGGCATAAACTTATCTTTGCTAATGGATTGAATTTGCTGCAATCTTCAATTCTCTCTTTGTTCTTTCTTGGGTTGTATCCAGCAGTAGATAAGTGTTACTTGAAAAAGATTCAGGGTTATTGTTATTTGATCAAAAAGTATAATAAATTCTTACCTCCATCATCACTCAAGCCTGCAGCATCATATTTCATCTCACAGTTAGGGTCAGAGGTCAAACCCTCCTCACAATCAATGTCATGGTCACTGGTGTGTGGTGAACGCCCATTTTCTGAAAGTGGACAGATCTTGATATCAAGCTTTCTCATCATCATCACCACTATAATTATTTACAAATGTACATATTGTTACTATGTCACAAATTATTACTGTTGTACTGAGACAGTGTTCATTCGCCCTTGGCCTGCAAGAAAATAAACTAAACTAAACTATAAATATTATCAATAACAAACTATAAAATACAAACAGTGACATCTGCCTCAAGGGATCAGAGACTGACGAATCTTTTCACTTTAAACGATGTTCAATTTAACCATTCACTGGTGGTAAAGAAGGACAAATAGGGACTAGA
Source organism: Ellobium chinense (assembly GCA_033807755.1). Lineage (NCBI taxonomy): Eukaryota > Metazoa > Mollusca > Gastropoda > Ellobiida > Ellobiidae > Ellobium > Ellobium chinense. Next base: position 474,040 of record JAWQUT010000263.1, read on the forward strand.
TCCAAAGAAATCTAGCACGGCTTTCTATTTAAGTGAGTTCACTTTCAATAAACAATATCGCACATAATAATGGTGACAATCCAGCACTTCTGTAAAAATGATGTATGCTTTCAAATTTCCTAGATCATGTCTACTAAAAAATAAACCTGAGAAACTACGTTGGTATTGCATCAGCAAAGTTGTTTTATGACCATTGATGGCAGCAAAGTAACAAACACTGATAACTGCATGAATAAGACGAAAGAGAGGTCAGAAAGTCATGAGTGACGAACCAGAGAATAATTTGTAACTCCAGGAGCACAAAAATGTGGATGCATTTACCTCTAATGAGAGAGAATATTTTGGGTGTATCCCCCCCCTCCC
>JAWQUT010000263.1:474420-484420 GCA_033807755.1 Ellobium chinense
CAAAAAAAAATCTAGATTTAGAAATCAATCATACATGGATTTGCAACAGTCATGTATAAAACACTGTTAAATATTACAGGCTCGGCAAGCCAGACTGAAATAGAGACACAAAAAGCTTATAAAAAGAATGCACAGACCAGGGACGGATACAGAAAAGAGAGAAATAATGACAGGCTGGACCAGAAAAATGAAATGAGTATGACCTCCCCTTACCATTATGACAAGAATCGCTATCAGAAGGACACTTTTCTGAAGGAGCTGGACTCAGCATACTGGCTGAAGACACAAAAACAAAGAAAAATGGCATAAATATACAATCAAGATAGGATAAGTTAGGGTAGGATAACATATGGTAACTTCTCTTTAGTTTCTGGACATTAAATTTATTTTAGAGTGGAATGAGCACAACTTTATTTTCATCCATAAGAAGTAGAAAACGACACTTCCTGTTGTCTTTAGAACATGCAAGTCAGCAGTTCTTGTATTCCTATCCTTCACTTCATCATTCCTAGCAATTCTGTGCTAGTCTCTGTGATACACTAAAGTGCAAAATACAGTTACGTTCATTTAATCTTTATCTTCTTATAGTTACCCATTTGGCCTGAACACATTGGTTTTCATATACTATGAATATTATGTTTTCTATTCAGAACAGTCATCAGAAATTCTCAGCTCCTTTTAATCAGAACTCTTTTTCATGCTCCCAAGTTGAGTGGAGTTGATTGTATATGATGTTTTGATAACACCTGGACTATTATGACTGCAGAGATGATGTTAAGGGTACAAAAATGATGGGAATGGGATGCATGTCATCATACTCATCACACATTCACCCAAGTCATTTTTAAGTATGTTTCGAGGTGCTTATACTACTATCCATTTCACCTAAACATAATTTAAATAATCACAATTTCCATGTAATCACAACACATTCCACATGACAAAATGCCATATCTCTTTAATCTAACAATCACTGCATTGTCACGAATCCTTTCAACCGCCAATTTTTCCCATGCTTGCAAGAAGTTACGCTTAGGTGGAGTTGATTTTACTCTAATCTTCCACTCATCTTGTTTACTATTTTAAACAAAAGAGTTTGTGTCATCACTTAATTCCAAATGTTTAATGCTGATTACATCTGCCTCATTATTTTAACTTCAGCAACAAGATTAGAATGTAGTTTGCGGCACAACCAGCGCAGGTGATTATGCCATGTTATTCCCTCGCTAGGCCTGGTGCCACGTGACCATTGTGATACCAGTTGAACTAGACCGGTCTGAGCTTCTCTCGGTTCGTGAAGGAGTGATGACTGAAACTGTCATCCACATATTTCCATGGACAATAATGAGCGCAATAAATCCATTTCTAGTGCTATAAGGGCTATTGAAACCCCAAAAATGACTTACGAATAGACAAGTGTTGAAGGAGCATGCCAATGTAATACAGTAATAAGAACATCATCAGAGTGACATGAGAATACATACGAGGTACACTAAGACCAGCAGGAACACTTTCTTCACTTGCTGCTAAGCTATGGTTGTTGATGGTGGTGGTGTTACTACTGCTGCTGATGACACTGCTACTGTTGTTGTTGTTGTTGTTGTTGTTGCTGCCGTTGCTGCTGCTGCTCACAACCGGAGATGGCTGAGGCAGTATGGGTATGTATGATCGGCTTGTCTGTGGTTGAAAGGGTCCTTGCAAGGCATCTGAAATATGAAAAATTTGAAAGAGTATATTTTTAAGTACCGGTACAATGGAAACTCAATATTAAGTACTCACTTAATAAGTATACCTTGTTATTAAGTACAAATTTTACACGCACGGGCTAATACTTGTTCTATCACTTCATTATTCATGTGGACTTCGGTGCTAAGTACATCCCATTAGTAAGTATTCAAATAACTACTTTGTCCATGTATCAGTGGCATACTTATTATCGAGCTTCAGATGTACAGTAAGTATCTAACATGTTGGCTCCTTAGTAACTGCACGTTATTTGTCAAGTGCCCAGACAGATTAATCAAATGATAAAAAATGCAGCAGGAGGTAGTTCAACCTAAACTACAACGAATGACATCACACCTCTCTCTACTTCCCTCCCAATGTTACCTGGAGAGTGGTTCTCAAACTGGGCAAGTAGGGTTTGAAGATTTTTTTTTTGTTTTTTGGGTGAAGTGGCATTACACAAAGCGCTCATAAGGAAGTATGATTTCTCCTGCTGATGGAGCCATACTTCTATTGGAGAGCCCTTTGTGAGACAAGTGAGAACTTGCGCATTAACGATGGGACCTTTTATCATCGTAAGAATTACAGCAACTCTGCCTGTTGAAGGCTTTAAAGGGTGCATTCACCAACAATGCGATGGTAAGAGAACCTTGAGCAAGCTCTCAAATTTTACTTGATTCAGAATGCCATAGCTTTTGACAATGAGCTCCAGATCTCAAGCTAAATTTCGTGTTCAAGAAAGGAACGGAGAAATGCATTTTTGTAATAAAAACACCTACTGCACTCNAATTCTTGTTCTATCACTTCATTATTCATGTGGACTTCGATGTTAAGTACATCCCATTAGTAAGTATTCAAGTACTTTGTCCATGTATCAATGGCATACTTATTATCGGGCTTCAGATGTACTGTGTGTATTTAACATGTTGGCTAGTTAGTAACTGCATGTTATTTTTCAAGTGCCCAAACAGATTAATCAAATGGTCAAAATTGCAGCAGAAGGTAGTTCAACCTAAACTTGAACGAATGACATCACACCTCTCTCTACCTCCCTCCCAATGTAATCTGGAGATTCGTTCTCAAACTGGGCAAGTAGGGTTTGAAGAGTTTTTTTTTTTTTTTTGGATGAAGTGGCATTACACAAAGCGCTCATAAGGAAGTATGATTTCTCCTGTTGATGGAGCCATACTTCTTTTGGAGAGTCCTTTGTGAGACAAGTGAGAACTTGCGCATTAACGATGGGACCTTTTATCATCGTAAGAATTACAGCAACTCTGCCTGTTGAAGGCTTTAAAGGGTGCATTCACCAACAATGCGATGGTAAGAGATCCTATCGTTAATGAGCAAGCTCTCAAATTTTACTTGATTCAGAATGCCATAGCTTTTGACAATGAGCTCCAGATCTCAAGCTAAATTTCGTGTTCAAGAAAGGAACGGAGAAATGCATTTTTGTAATAAAAACACCTACTGCACTCATTTTTAAACAAAAGCTTAACTTATTGTATTCAGTTTCAAAACGCATTTTAAAATTCCATTCTCATAAGAGAACTTATCACGTTTTAGCAGGTCTATACGTCTTCTCGCCTGCATACACACACGCACGAATGCATAGGTGGCGCGCGTGTGCGCACAGGCAGGCACACACACACACACACACACACACACNTGTGGTTTGTGAGTCATACTCAGAAACTGAAGACAGTCGCCTACGGTTTGTGTGTTCGATTCATGGGCCGGGCGCTTTACCTGGTGGTTTCTTTGGCAAACAACACTTCACGCCTCTCTCCCCATTCGAATCAGGTGTAAACGAGTACCTGGCTTTTGATATTGGGGGGAAGGGAGAGAAGGGGTGAGAACAGGCAGTTACACTGCGGACGACCGGCAATAACTTTGTTATATATTTTATATGTAATACTATGTATTTTATATGTATGATGTGTACTGTTCGCTTTGTGTCTGTATCATGAATAAGATGTATAGCATTGTAGAGCATTGTAAACTAGTTTCCCCACGGGATAAATAAAAGTATTATTTTTATTTTGCATTTTGACCGTACTTTTAACTGTTTATATATATTCAGGTACAGTACCGTTTACCGACGGACTAGCTGAAGAAAATATGATTGAAATGCTTTCCCAAAGCACCTGCAGCATGTCCATGGCGAAAATAAAAACAACAGGTTAGCCTTTATAGATGAGAATAGGTCAGGTTTTAAACTCAAATGAATACGGATGAGGGAAGAAAAAAAACAACAACTGAAATCAGCAATGCGAGAGAGAGAGAGAGAGAGAGAGAGAGAGAGAGAGAGAGAGANAGAGAGAGAGAGAGAGAGAAAGAGAGAGAGAGAGAGAGAGACAGACAGAGAGAGAGACAGAGAGAGAGAAAGAATGTCCACGGGGGAAGTAAAAGAGTCCACCGGAAAAAAAGTCAGCTTAACCTAAATGTCGGAAAGGTCTCCAAGCATTAAATCTAGATCGTGGTAACAGAAAGTTTAAGCTTAAACAGTCGTAATAGTGCGTCTGAGCTCTAATGTCATAGGGTGCTAGGGGGGAAAGGAGGGGAGGAGCGGCAAGAAGTCTGAGAAACCAAAAGAACCAGGCGAGATGTGAGAGGGAAAATAAAGAGATGGGGAAACTGTTTCCCAATGGTCCCGCCCATAAAATTTGGTTTGGGACCTGACTGGTGAATTTCACAGAGACTGGTGATTCTAAACGTTCCGAGATCATGCACGAATGCAGATATCAGCGGTCAAAAAAATTTGCTGACCTCCACTGAGACAAAGCAGAGAGCAGTACGCAATCACAAGAAGTTAAATGCATTTAACTTTATTCGGAAGCTATACTCAAACATTCAAACGGTAGCTTTAGACCAGCAACGCGATGGAAACCCGTTCGGCATCAATATTGTTGTCTCCATAATTCTGACTGCATTGTTCCCAGTCCAAAGACACAAAACCAAGTTTTTCTCAGTTACCCATCGCACACCTTTTTTCTTTTTTTTTTTTTTTTCAAAGTTCTCATAACATAGAAGATCTTGATTCAGGCAACTGATAAAATCAATCAACAAACCTAAAGGTGCACATTCAAAGGGTGTGGGTGAGCCCAAGAAAACAACAACAACAATAACAACAACAACAATAACAACAACGGAGAACAAGTCCTCAAGCACTGAAATGAATGAACGAATGAATGAATGAATGAATGAATGAATGAATGAATGAATGAATGAATCCTACCATGAACGAAATAATCCCAGATATTGAAATACATGAGACCAGCACACCGCACTCCAGAAAGCAGGTGAAAAGACCAGGTAGGTAAGAGAAAGTGTTTGTGTGGTAAACAATACGAAATATAAGCTAGTACGGACAGCGCCACATCCGTTTATAGTCGCTTCGCTAGGTTCCCTAAAAATGTACCAGGATATTTACGTCTGTCCGTAAGATGCGTTTTAAGCAAACTGCGTACTTTTCATCCTGCTATTAAAATTAATTTGTAAATATTATACATGTAATCATAAACGCAGATGTAGGGACAGTAATATAGAGTGATACAGTGCACTGACTTAAACCTTAGATTTCTTCGTTCGGTTTTATATTCTCTTATTACGTGCAGAGGGTGTGCGTGAGGACTAAATCTCGAGGGGTAAATAGGTTGGCCAAGGCGGAAGGATATGAATAACGTAAGAGAGGAGGTGACATTCGACCACAGGTCAACGGCTTGGCAAACACTCAACCCGGAATACAAGTTACTAACGAGACTATTCCTTCCATACATCAAATCTCGTCACAACACCAGCCAGTCAGATTACCTGATTACAGGGTCGGAACGACCACTCCATAGCCCCCGCCCCACTGACATTTCCCGAGTCGAAAGGAGGAAGCGGGGGAGAGGAGTGGGGAAGAATTCAGAAAAAAGATTACACACGCGCATCAATTTTGAAATCACTTGAGTTGGTCTTACTAGTAAGAGTGATCTATTTATGTCATCGTTTTTTTTTTTTCCCTCGCAGAGGCCAAGTGACCTACTGTGGCCTGTTCTATTGCATTAATTGTCACTTGCCTGGCCAGTTTAGGTTAAACTAAAGCAGCATTATTTCGGGTCAGAGGTTTGAAAAGATAGGGGCTGCCAATGAGCTAACCCTCTGTTCTCTTGAACTTGCCTAAGGCCTCAACTGGCTTTTCATGGGGGTGGGTCAAACGTAGAGACACAGCAAAAAACTTCACTCGTCATGAGCTATTAAAAGTAATGTATTTTTTTTTTAAGATCAGGTGCTGCTCTCCATTACTGGTGAGTGGGAATAGCCAACAAAAATTAGGACTAATTTTACTAAGTTACTAACGGAGTGACGGCAGTCGACAGTACACAGTAATATAACATAAAAAAAAAAAAAGATTTGCGCGTGTGTAACCAATAGGACTCACACTGATGCTCCTGTCTCGACAGACAATAGAGTTAGGGACTCGCCTTGAGTTAAAGACTGGCTAGAGCTAAATAAACGATTGCTATTGTTACTTTTGGCTGACACTTCTGTCTCGATGGACATTGGGGTTACAGTTAGGCTTAGAGATAAGGGTTATAACAGGTGGCATGAGTTCTGGTTAGAAGTGAAAGTCTCAATCTGAATTCCTGCCGAGGAATGCTCGTTTATAAACCTTGATACCTGTTTAAAAACGAAATAAATAACGTTGAATTGTCGTTATAGTGGAAAAAATACAGAATAAACAAGCAAACAAAGAAACAAAAAACAAACAACTTAACAAACAAACGAGCAAACAAAGAGGGGTGAGGGTGGGAACGCTCAGCCGAATTTCTAATGGGGGCTGAACTGTAGCGAAATAAAGAAGCTAGAGCTCTGGGCCTGTCACTGAGATAAGTTACTATTACCATTACAAACTACAGAGTATTACCTTTACTAACTACTGAGATCAAACGTCGTATTATTTTACAGTTTATATGTAATAACAGAATCCAAAAGAAGGATGTACAGTTGACGAGATGACAAGATAGCAAGCGTCATCGCACTTGGTATTAAGGTAAGCTACGACTTGGCTGTAATAAATCGTTCTATTTCCCTCCTGTTCGTCTCTCTCTTTCACAGCTCACCGATTTGTTTTTAGAGAGTACGGCACGTACACCAGTGTGGATTCGTTAGGTGGAATGCTTAGGATAGAATCTGATAGACAGGCTGTCAGGACTAATATCATCAATCAAAAACAAGGAGGGGACGGGCTAGTATCATCAATTTAAGATTACAAATTCCTAATTGGATGAAAATAGGGTGTTGTCATAATTATGCATTAGATTAGAAGGATAATATAACATTTATCCCATAGACAGATTATGCAAAATGGGTCAGAATGTGAACTAAACTGCAAGTTAATTTGCATTCTTTCCTGATTTTGTGCACTAAACCTGAAATTTGGATTAGAGACTTCTGTTTGGGTGAGGCCTTCTGTGCGGAACACTGACTGTCGTTAATGACACTAATTACGCGTGTTTACGTTTTTCAGTGTATCGGTTCATTTCACGAAAATGTAATGGAAGACCCATAATATCAAATAACATTTTTTAATATACTCACTGAACGCTGAAAACTATTTAAGGAAGATTTAGTGGTTATGAAACGTCTTGCAAGTGACCGTAGAGAAAATAATGTATTGGCTCAATGAGGCAAATGGGATCAAGCTTTCGTAAACTGCAAAAGAAGCTAGACTAGTGTCGGTAGTTTTAACAATGAAAAACAAAAAGGACAAAACTACCGATATAAGTACAGAAAATATTCATCCGGAAGACAAAATCTTTGGAGATAGGTCACAGATGACTGTGGGCCCTCGGCATGTAGGACAAGTAGCCCAAGTGCATGTAGGAAAGTATAGAAACCCTTAAAGTCACCAGGCTCACAATCTTGTCACGGCTGTAAGTGAGTAAAAAGACTAATCGTCGAACCATGAGTCGAAGCTGGTCTGGTAGGCCTACATTGCTGATACTTGTGAACATTGAAAACTTGCACCTTAACGATGGGACCTCTTACTACTGCACGTTGAACGCCACTAAGTTTGCATTTAACACTATGTTCTAATGTGCTGTAATGTTCTTCTTTCCCATCGTTAATGCACAAGCTCTCAAATAAAGAAATGTTCATGAAAAGATATAACCATAAAATTAAAACTGTAAAATAGATATAGACGTCTAGACCTGAGCCAGTGCTAAGCTGCCAGCGCGGTCTAGCTCAGCTAGTCTTATCAATAAATCGGCGAAGTCTGTCTATTAAACGCACAGAGCTGTCTGCTGGTTGTCTTGCACTGATACGCATCTATGCTATCTTATAATATTATCATTCCATATTATAAGAGATTTTTAGAAAATCGAGAACATATAAATGTGCAACTATTGCATGAACATGTTTTTATGACTTTGCTACGCCCTGTAAGCTCACGAGGTCAAACATTAATGCCGATACTATTATCAACACCGGCTCAACGTTTTGAAACAGCATAATACCATCCCTTGGTTATGACTCTGTTTGTCAAATAGTTGTGCAGTCTTAAACGCCAACAGAGACATTATACAGTACATGCGTGATTGATTCTTTTTATTTTTTTTTTAACGCGTTTCTCATGCATTTAACTAATAAAAGTGCTCTAGCTACAGCTTTACTGTTCACGGGTCGTTGATTTGATAAAGACTTACTTGCCCAAAATATCAATCTAATCTCGCCTGCAGTCAGGATGGCTCATTCAGCACACGCTAGTTTGAAAAAGTCTTGAGTCGGATGAATAACTGTGCGAGTCCGTCCAGATAGCCATCGTCTTTGCAATCAAATCAGCGAACGCTTGAAGTTGAACTTAATAAACTTGTCATGGGGTTTGCATCCCCCTTCTCATAGTCATCACAGTTTATAAAAGGAATAACTTCCCAATTTTTTTTTTTTTAAGCATCCGGAATTGACATTTACTTTCAAATAAATAAGATAATGGTGACCGCCACTATCAGATCAAGAGACATCAGTTTCTCCTTCCTTGTCTAAAAACGGTCTGGGGGAACTTCGAAGGAACAGATTCGGATAGGGACGAGGGAGAAGACCAGTTTACAGGAGACAAAAAGCTTAAAACAAAAACCGTTAAACTGAGAGTATCGCTAAACAAAAAGAAACACGAAGCTCCGTTTACTTTCCTCTTTTTAGGCTTGTCTGTCTTAACGAAACCTCTGTTTAAACCGAACATAAGGATTTGCTCCCACGGACTTCGTTTGAAGCGTTCTCTGTTGTTTAATAATCTGTCGTTCCTGACTGGGCGACATCCGTTTAACACCATAATGCGACAGCCGGAAATCTTTTGATCATACTGAAAACATATAAAATGATGAGTATTTATACTTCTCTGGTCTAACGAGATATTTTTAGCACTGGGAAATTTGATGCAGAATTTATGGCTTTCACATTTTGCCTCTGAAGCAAAATTTGCAATCCTGAGACGCGAGCAATAAATACTCGCGTACAAGGACTGTTGCAGTGTTGCGGAGCAACGTGGCCGAATGGCTGCGGCGTTGAAACTCAGGATCTAAAGTTCGTGGGTTCGATTCCCGACCACCGTCGTGTTGGAAGTGCCTTGGGAAAGCATTTCATCCACATTTTCCTGAGTCCACCAGTCTGTAACATGGGTACCTGGCTGTAGGCAGTGAAAGATATTGTCAGAGTGCTTGTGAACAGCGCCTCCAAATGGCAGCGGCACTGTATACTACTCAGGGAATTGAGAAAGTCCTAGAGTGATCTGGCCTGATGGGGTTAATAATAGTGTGACGTCGCATGTGTGGGCATTAGCCTGGGTACAAGACTTATATACCTATTGTTGTTATTATTATTATTATGATTACTATTATTATTATCATTATTGCCACAAAACGATCCTAGATGTTTGGGTAAATCATGCACTGAAAAGAGCCATAAATTCACACTGTGTCAAACAAAATGAAAACAGTACATAATATCATTCCAGCTGACTTACAAAAAAAAAAAAGCTCGCCAACCACTGATGTTAGTGATGTACCTTCTTCTACGTTCCCCCCCAAAAAATGGTATAGGTCTATCGAGTAGCCCAAAGTTTACATACTTATAAGCCCAACAACCTCATGATTTAGAATGAAACGATAAAATATTTGACCATTAGTCTATATTATTTTTGTCACAGAAGAGAAAGAAAAAAAAACATGACATGCCAGGGCCTGTTTGTTAAACGCACAGGGGCATTCCGTTATTCAGTCGTGATTTTACCATA
>JAWQUT010000263.1:489420-491975 GCA_033807755.1 Ellobium chinense
TCCCCACGCCTTTGATATGTAGGATAATATGATGATCCATTGGCATTGTCCGCCAATCCATCAAGAGTCACGGACCTAGGTCGCTGCCGCAGGGGCGTGCCTGAGATGATCTCATTCTATCGACATCTCATTTTCAACTCTCGTAGCGCGAGGTGTCTTGGGTCCAGCCGGCCGCTGGCTGCGTGACTGACCCTGTTGTCTGCGGGGGCTGCAAAATCCGACCTCACATGGCCGGCGCTGGCATACAAATGTATTCGACTCTCGAGCCTAGCATAATGGTTTGAAGGTAAGAACTGATTTGACTATAGCTTAACAAGAGTTGACAGGGATATGGACCCATTCCTGTATGGGCCGAGGGCGAGAAAGAACTGCCCTTTCCAAAGTCCATCCCTGAATACTTACTGTTCACAGTAGACATCCGCGCAAATTAATCTATTCCACGTCTTAAATGCACCTTGTACCGACTATTGTAATTAGTTGAAAACTAGGAAGAGATTAGAAAAGATCCGTGGGGTAATAAAACCCGCACTGATATAGATCGAGAAATTTTAATAAGATTGACTGGTATGATCTGAAACATTAAATCTTACTGGCTGATACATCTCTTACTTCCGTGTTTTGTCAGGGACGCAATTTCCTTGACACGACCACAATCAACATTACAGACGTTCCGAAGACTCTAACTGGCTGATGCGATTTGCTATATTGGGCCTCTCATTGGCTGACACATGTTTCATACTTCCGAGTTTATTTAAGCACATCATGGAGGAGCCAACACTTCGTACTCACTAGATATGAAAGATACCTATCAATACTTCAGTAGGCCTGATCACGCAAGGACTTTCTCCACGTCCTGAAGAACATATAGAGTCAAGGTAGTTTAAATATTCTCATCATGAGCATTCTGACAAGATCTACTCCTGCCCATAGCCAGGTACTAATTTTACAAAGGAGCAGACCGAGGAGAAAAATAGGAATGAATGCTTTCCTAAGGCACTTGCACCACGACCATGATCGGGAATCAAACCTACGACCTTTAGATCTTGAGGCCGTAACCAATCAGCCACGCTACTCCACTGAATTAATAATTTTCAAGGGTAAAGTCTTTAATTTACGCAGCCAAAGTGTGTCGGGCCACATTTGAATGATTATCCCAGTAGTTCATTTCAACTCAAGCTGCCGGGGCAGGTGAAGGAAAGGGGGGAGGGAGGGAGGATACAAATAACATATTTACGCAGTCAAAACAAATGGTACATAGTATGCGTGTTGCCGAAGTTTGAAAAGATGCCTTTCTTTCCAAGTACAGTTATATGGACTACATATATGGCTACGCCAATGGTCGCTTAGTCATTACCACCGGTAAGGGTCACCCAAACTAACGTCTCTTGTCCACGGTAAGGGTCACCCAAACTAACGTCACTTGTTCACGGTAATTGAGAATTCGTGCATTAGTGACGGGATCTCTCACCATCGTATGAATTATATTTGTGCATCGGTGCTGAATGTATCCTCAGTAGCGTTCAACGTGCAGGGTTATTATAATTCTTTCGATAGTTAAAGATCACCAAAGTTAATGCTCAAGATCTCAAATGTAATTCTTACAATGGTAAGAGATCCCATCGTTAATGCGCAAGTTCTCAAATAATAGAACAAAAAAACAAAAAAAACCCATGACACTTCCTAACAAAATGAAAATCATGCCAGCTTTGCCGTTCACAGTTTGTGATTTTCCATAACAAGAAAAAAAAATTCAGTCTGTAAATTTCATGTCATTACAAATCACTTAACAAATTTAAATTTTCAGGAAATTGCTTTTGATGTGCATGATATCAGCGGCGCGCATGTAACGCACCAGGATCCTAACCCATTTTTTAACCCTTCTGCATAATGTTGGTCTGGACAAAAACATCATCGTGCATAGCCTCATTAAATTTCCAGGAAACAAATTAGATACATTTCATTTTTGTTGGCCATTAGATGATGAAAGTGCTTGAAATGCTTGCCCGTTTGTTCGTAATGTGGAGCCGGTATCGCCCCAACTTCAGAAAGTCAGGTATCGTCGATATTAGAGCAACTCGATATTTTGGGTGCCACAACCTTTCCACAATGTCTGTTATAATTTCTAGTAACTTTATCTTCTTTAAGGCGGCATCACCAGTACATAAGTTGACCCTTTCGAACTTCCGTAAACACTTTGTGAAGCCCTGAAAAGTAAACACCTTTCTTGAGCAGGTTAAGATTAAAAATATGAGTCAAGAACTAGCGGGGCATAGTCGATGTCACCTCGCTGCTATAATTCTAATTTACTAATGTCAGTTTGATGAGACGTAGCAAAGCGATAAATACGATAAATGCCATAAGTGACGGATTTCCAGGGACGGAGAAAATGGAAAGAGAGAATGGTTTATCTCCCTCTTATTCACTTCATGCCCAGCGGTGTCGCCGCCTCCTCCCCCCTCCCCTTCACATACACATACACACTCAGTTATTGCAACACGTATACACACAGACACACACATATATATATACGTGTGTGTGTGTGTGTGTGTGTGTGT
>JAWQUT010000263.1:491985-503134 GCA_033807755.1 Ellobium chinense
ATATATATATATATATATATATATATATATATATATATATATATATATATATATATATATATATATATATATATATATATATATATATATATTCACATACACACATACATATAAAACACACACACATGTACAAACATATACATACATATACAAACGTAAACACATACATATACACATACACACAAAATAACAACAAAAACAACAACCAACCAACCAAGCAACCAACGAACCAACCAACCAACTAAACAAGACAACACCTGACATTTCAACATAAACACAAATACCTGTCTAGCTACACAACGATACAACAAAAAAAAAAACAACCTTCTGCAACAAAGTCACAAACAACAACACATTTTTATCTTGACACTAAATAGCCCTGATCTATGCTGATATAAAGATCTTTTTTTAAAAAAACTATTTTTATATATCGAGGCAACCGCGTAAACCATCGTAACTCTCACAATCCTTCTACAAGACATACCAGCTTAGCCCACATTAGCTCGCCAATCTCGTTTCGTTAGCCCGGAAGAAGTTTCCGGTAGCCGATTTCAAACACAAGCAAGCTTGACGACATGAACGCTACCCGGATATGTTGTTTTTAGTATATATAGCATACAGTTTCCTGGGAAATGACTAATAATAGATTGCAACAGGAGAAGGGTGTCGCCTCCAAAGCTTCCTTCAGGTGACGGATAAGACGAATTCATTTATCTCCAAACCCATCTGTATCTGTCTGATTTACCAGACAACGATTTATTTTTGGTGACTCAAGTAGTCAGTGTGAAATCAACTTGTATAGATACAGAGGCTCTATCTGTGTGTCTGTGTGTCTCTTACTGGTGACTCAACTATACAGCATCACATCGACTCTTGGGACTCTTGATTCTCGTTCTCTCCTTCTCTCTCCCTCTCTCTCTCTTTCTCTCTCTCTCTCTCTCTCTCTCTCTCTTATCTTCTATCATTGGTGATTTAAGTAGTCAGTGTGAAACCTATTCATAGAGATCTAAACTCCCTCTCTCTCTCTCTCTCTCTCTCTCTGTCTCACTCTTTCTCTTCTCTTCTCTAGTGATGAGTCAGGTACACAGCGTCACTCAACTCTTACGGATCTAAACTCTCTCTCTTCTTTCTCTCTGTCTCTCTGTCTCTGTGTCTCTCTCTGTCTCTCTCAATCTCTTTATCCATTCGAACCTGGTGTGGCGACCGCTTACAATTACTAAATTTCCCCAAATCTACCGTATATAGTCAACTCCGCTTAACCGCAACTCCTCGCGTGTATGAAAAAATGCTATCTTAGAGGAAGTTTCGAGTATCCAGTCACGTTGATATCGAAATACAATTTTTTTTTTCGTGGGAATTGTTGCGAGTAAGCACAAGCTGCATTTAACCGGATTGCGATTAAGTGGAATACATGTATATTCATAATCGAACTCAGTAACCCAAACATTCCACATTGCCCTGTGATCTCGTTTTCCCAGCCTTCGCTTTTTCGGAACATCACAGTACACTACTTTTATATGTCTTTTTGTTTTTCTCAGATTTTACATAACACTAACATGCTTAACGGAGACAGCCTACACCGATGGCCTTTACGGTGTTGAAATGTCGTAAAATAAAACTCAAGACTCCTTAATGCACCACCCTGCCGAGGCGACGAGGGTTCTCAAAGTTCTGTTCACTGCACCATAATATACCTGGTCTTCATAACGCGACACTCCATCTAAACTGACTGCCTTTTTACATGTTCCAAATCGCCACACTTATTTCACAGTCGTCTAAATCTATTTTTTTTTTTTTGAGGTTTTGAGAGACTTTAATGGTCTCAACCTGTTGCTCTAAACAAAACAGTGAGGTGGTTTAGCTTGTGAAATTGGGATATGATAACGAGTCGAAAAATTTGGTTTAGTAAGAAAAAGAAGAAACTACTGAAAGTCATAGTAACATAAACAACTCAAATCATCTGAAAAAAAAAAAGAAAGGGCACATGCGTACCTGGAATGAACGTGATGAAATATTATAAAATATATGGAAAAAACATCGTAAAAGACGATGACAGCTCCCAAAACTGATAACCTGGAAAAAGCTATTCAAGAATGTTGCTGGTCCATCTCATACACATCACCATCTATTACCACTTCGGTCACAAGGAAATCCCCAACTTACGATGAAGTTTAAGCAATTTTTTTTTGAAAAAGGAAAAATTCCTGATGTCCTCTACTGATAAAAACTCTATCCTGTTTAAGATGACCACTTGTCTAACACGACTGCTTTTTAAAGATTTAATGGATAGCTACCAGACTCACCACATACATCTTGTAGCCGATCTTGGTAGAGGAAAACAAAACAATAGTTTTCAACTTCATTATGCACATGCAAGACCGGTATCAGGCTAACGGAAAGCGAGAATGAGTGACCATTAGCGCAGTCAGAATCCTGTAGCAAAATGATTTGCCTTTACTCTAGTGATCTACTTGACTATGTGGAAAACATCCTGAACGAACTACGGTAATTTTTTCTTTTTCAAATACCTTATCCGAGTGTAACATCCTTCCACTGCTAGCAATGCAAGAGGCTAACCCGCTGGTGGTAGTTTAATATGTAATTTCTTTTTTTTTTTGCAGAAGAATTACAGTCCAACTTGGTTTCTTCATTTCTCTTCATTGTTTTTGTTCACTCTGAACGTTGTCTGAATATATTGTTTAAAAAAAGAATAAAAACCGCCCGGAATATTATTTACCGAATAGTAGTTACACCGCCTATAGAAAAAATGTCCGTAGGTGGCATACCATCTCTGAGGACACTTCCTTACAGAAAAATAAACAAGCAAACATATGAAGCACAGTCACATTCAGCTACTTCATAAGTTAGGAATAAACAGGAATGTAGAAAAGAAGTTTCAGAAAACAAAGACCATCTAACCTGCCACTGTTAGTATTCTCTAAATTTCCCTGATTGATGGGACAGGGGCAGATATTTTGTCAAAACTTTTAAACCGCCTATATTTTCCATCCACTTGACCATTTCTGTGAAAACATCATTTGAATATCGGTTAAGTGCACCACCATTACTAATGCTGTAAAAAGATAGCAGACGATTAGTGCGGACCATCTATACTAGTCGACTGTTAACCTGTCTCGCTTTCTGACGTCATCTACCATGCGTAATGGCGGCGCGCGCAGGATGAAAATCCCGACATTTCAGCGATGTTTTCTCAGAAACTGTCGGGCGAAAGCAAAAATTTACACATCTTAAATTTTATGAAAAATAATGTGAACTATTTAGACTGAAACAAATAACCATCCAAGTCTCTTTAAGCGATTACTCCTGTTCGGTTTATGAGGGCTATACAGTATGAGTGTATGTGTTGACTTTAGATGGGAGTGGTGAATGAAGGTGGAGAAGACAGTTAAGTTTGTCAACAGTGAAACTTCAATGTATGAGTTTAGTTTTCTATGCTGTTGATAAATAATTACTAGGCGATAACCAGTTTCCTTATACAGTCACTGGCTGGCAATGTGTACCAGTGTATTACGTGCTTCCGCAATGCACTGCTGAATGAAATCAAGGATCTTTTAAATTTAAAACATAATTTATTAAGAAAGCTGAATCAACCTTTCAGACATGATAAAGGGCTCTTTTGCACCGCTCATAAATGGCACCTGGATCACGTGCTAATGAAATATTATAACTGCCATTTTTGGACGAGCGCCTGTCCAGGTTTAAGGGGAAAAAATCCATTTATAATTTGCTTTTCATGTTCATAGTGAATGAAATCGTGAAGATTTTGTGCATTCTAAATGAAAAAGGTCCTCCTTTCATTGCTTTTAAATGACAAGGTGTCGTGCATGTATGCATAATTAACACGCACGTCTATCTATTTATATCATAAGGCCAGAGCAAAACTGTTGTATATCCTTTTAATAAGAGAAATAAAAAGTATTATTATGACAAAGCGGCGTAGTGTTAAATAAATGAATGAATGAATGAAAGAAAGGAGGTAGACATGCCTGAATCTATACCTGCATAATCCTGAATGAAGACTACGGCCTCACGTGACTAAGATATTTTTAGTTTTACTTTACAGAATAATCCTTCTAGAAGAGACAACGAATAACATTTATCTTCCCTGTAACAGTACATAAGAGGGTCATTGTCCAAGTGTGATGCTCCTACTTCTATTTATGAACTAATACACTATTTTGAGCTACTGAGTAATGAGTTTAATTAATTGATTTCCGGGTGTCTAGTCTAAACAGTATCATGCCTTTGGACGAATAACGTCATTTACCAGAAAAAGAGAAGGCTGGGAGGAAAATGGTGTCATACGCAGTTACCGATTTTCGATAACACTGGCTTCGTCGGTGATCTGTTTTAGACACGGGTCGTCATAACCGCCCTGTTGTTGTTTCACCCCCTCTAACTCCACATTATGTTCAGCCACCTTCTCATTTTCCCCTCCCCTCCCTATCTCCGCAGACCCTAACTTAAACCTAGCCTAACCTTAACCAAGATGTGACCAATACAGCGGCATGTATTCAGTAATATTTACATCAGCCAGATTTTATCTTGAGGCAACGGCGTTAAAGGCCATCATGGCAACCTGATGTCAAGCTGAACGTACTCTTCGAGAATTTACTTTTCAATTATTTTCGCATTTTTAGAATTACTCGAAAACCGCATGAGCTTTTGTTTGGTTATCTGGGTAGGAATAATGATTTTTATCCCACAGCTTCGTGTGTCAAATATGAAGTCCATGCATTCAGTACTATTTGAGTCCATGAACAACAAAGGGGTTTTGCTGTAGATTTATAGTACAGATTTATTAGACCAAATTTGCCTCTTGAAATGTTTGGGAACTTAAGGTATGTCATCTCGGCTATGAAAATTCCATACAGTCAATAGAAACGACATAAGATTCTAAGCAAAATGACAGCAATACTATTCGCATTTGAGCTGATATGTGCGACACGGTTTACATGTCATCACAGAAATATCTCGACATCATGGTCAGACACAGCTGTATCTTGGTTGACAATGCTCTATAACGTGGCTACACAAACTGCACCTTTGTTACAACAGTCCTTAAGATGTCACTCATTCTTATTTTGCATCACTGTGCTCTTGACACGATTAATGCTCCCATCTGTCTCATATTTCCTTTGTTATGCACATACTTTTTTTTGAAGAGTCTACACTAAACGTTATTATGTCACTGTCTTTGCTATTGCAATGGCCATTGATAAATACAGAATGGCAAAGCCGTGACGAATGTCGAGTCCAACCCAACCCCTCCCCCAATGCCCTCTACCCAAATATATTATGAACAACGGGAAATAATATGATACGTATACTCTCCCCTACTTCCCTTTCCCCTGCCCGATGTTTGAATCCATCGCATACTACCAACTGCCACCACTGACCTCAGTAACATCACAGCAGCATCAACATCAACAACATCCGCAGCAGCGTCACCACCGTCATCATCATTATCATCATCATTTAAAACTGAGAAAAATTAAAAAGCTCAACCTTAATTCAAGGAATTTATTAAAAATCTAGTAAAGAATTAAGACCGAAGATTACATGTAAAAGTTTCGGCTCTAAGGCCTTTATCAATAGAATGAAACAAGAATTATAACTTTCACAATAAAAGTAACAACATTAAGAAGAAAAAGAAAAGACAAGCATGGAAGAGTGAGTTAAAAGTCAGTTATGATCGATTACGTGAGACAGTCTTAAAATAGCGGGTAAAGACGATAAGAACGGAACCTGGATCACGGGATAAAACAGTTGGTAGAGGAGTGAATTAAGGTAAGAAGAAAAGAGTTGTGTGTAAAAGGGCGAAGGGAGTATGAGGGGCTACCCCAAGAAAAACTGAGCTCCAAGCAGTCAATAAAATACGTGGAGGGTGGGGGAAGCAGCGTGTCAAGTTAGAAAGTCAATATATTTAAAAGAGACAAGTTTGGTATATCTCGACAGTAAAAAAAAAATAAACAAATAAAAATATCTACGAATAGAGGACCTGAAGGCCTAACTATACGCTACCACTAGCATAATATTATCGTTATTAAAAGTACATGTAATGCAAGGTGGGTATATAAAATACGGAAAATATGATTTAAATGAAAACCGAGGGGAGAGTCCAGGCAGGCTCTCCGAATGCTGTAGAGGTACAAACAACAGGATACGATTCAGCACAGAGGCGAAACAGCTTATTTATAAAGCATAAACCCACGAGGAGGGAAAGGGTAAAAAAAAAGGGGGGGGGAGAATCAATTTTCAAAAGGAAGGTTATTGAAGTGGGGCTCTTCAATATTTAGACCTCCACGGCAGCGGTGAGACCCCAGGTTCCACATCCAGTAGGACTCCCGCTCGTTAAGGGGGAATTGACAACTTTGATGCCTTGGAGCATCATGTCCCTCACACCGCTGTGGCCAGGGGAGTTGAAGTGTTCCCCTACCGGTACTGACTTATTGTTTGTTATGACTGAGTATCTGTGGTTGTTGAATCTGGTTCGTAGGGTGGTGGTTGTTTGGCCAATATATTGTTTGGAGCATTGTCTGCAGGGGATGAGGTAAATGAGGTTCCGGGTGCTGCAGTTGATGTTGTCGCGGAGAGGTTGTTTGAAGTTAGATGAGGTGCTGTGGACATTTTGGTCATAAAGGGGCATGTTTTGCATCTTGTACTCTCACAGGGATGATTTCTGGTGGAGTGTAGGTGTGTTCCTGGTTGAGGGGAGGCCTCAGCAGTGGGAGGGCGGGTTTTGATGAGAAGATTTCCAAGGTTAGGGGGTTGCGGTAGGGCCACTAAAGGCGGCTTAGAGAAGAGAGATTTCATTTTAGTCGATTTTTCTAGTATGATCTGACTGTCCTTATGGAACTGCTGAACTTTTGGGAGGCTTTTGTGGTGGGTGGTAACAAAGATAACCTCGTTTTCATCCCTTTGTTTTTGTTTGTATTCTAGCAAAGGCTTTCTGTCCAGAGCCCATACTTTTTCAGTGATCTGGCGGACAAAATGTTCCCTGTATCCACTGCGGACCAAATTAAAGATAAAATTATCATCATCATCATCATCAGCAGCAGCAGCAGCGACAACTACAAAAACAACAACTACAACACCAACAATAACAACATCAACTAAACAACAACACACAGGCGGATTAGGGAAGCATTTATCAGCATCAGGCTGTTAACGTATCTTGTAAACAAAAATGGTTTGAAAGCATTACTGACGTCTGGGATTAACTTTTTCCCAGAAGAAGGTACATTTCATGCGCCACACATTTGTCTAGGAAAAACTTGTCACTTCCTCTTTCATCATGGCTTATATGCTAGGGTTCGTATGCACCCATTTCTCCCCGCACAATGCTGGCACATTCCATATTATGTGGACCGATTTGTTCAAATGTTTATCTAGAGGGTTGCTCCAAATTTTTATTATAAAAGCTCGTATATCCATTTTCGGGTCTGCAGTTTAACTCTCTAAAGACTGGACCATTCTCAAATGACACGCAATTATCATAATCCAAACTATACAATTTCCAAGAGTACTCTACGACACAAAGCATGAGAAAATTGAACTGGCTTAGTGAATGTGCATGAGAGAATTGAATTGGCTTAATGAACGTGCATGAGAGAATTGAACTAGCTTGGTGAACGTGCATGAGAGAATTGAACTGACCTAATGAACGTGCATGAGAGAATTCAACTAGCTTGGTGAACGTGCATGACAGAATTGAACTGACTTAATGAACGTGCATGAGAGACGAGAGAATTGAACTGGCTTAGTGAATGTGCATGAGAGAATTGAACTGGCTTAGTGAAAGTGCATGAGAGAATTGAACTAGCTTGGTGAACGTGCATGAGAGAATTGAACTAGCTTGGTGAACGTGCATGAGAGAATTGAACTGACCTAATGAACGTGCATGAGAGAATTCAACTAGCTTGGTGAACGTGCATGACAGAATGAACTGACTTAATGAACGTGCATGAGAGACGAGAGAATTGAACTGGCTTAGTGAATGTGCATGAGAGAATTGAATTGGCTTAGTGAACGTGCATGAGAGAATTGAACTGGCTTAATGAACGTGCATGAGAGAATTGAACTGGCTTAATGAACGTGCAGGAGAGAATTCAACTAGCTTGGTGAACGTGCATGAGAGAATTCAACTAGCTTGGTGAACGTGCTTGAGAGAATTGAACTGGCTTAATGAATGTGCATGAGAGAATTGAACTGGCTTAATGAATGTGTATGGCATCTGATTAAACAACTGGCGCTTAGCCATGCAAGAGGAAGATGATGCCATTGCACGCTGCTAGAGCTCGTTGGTGCGCGGTAGAGGATGAGTTACACATTTTAAGTTTTCACTTAAGCTTCTGTAGATCTTAGAAAAGGGTATGGTTTGTTGGCGTTAAATATTGACTACAGCCGTGTCTGTGAAAACACGGAACACTCGACCTAAAACTGGGCTACGTTTGTTTGGTCTCTGCAGCATTGCAAAAGGGGCCGTCTTTGCATTCTGTGGGCAATCCTCAGCAAAAGGAAGCATCAGGGGTACGTTTTTGGTTGTGCCCGCTAGGCACAGTGAGAACAGGTGCACACCTACTAGAGGTATGTTAGAAATGTGTCGTCTCTTTTGATATCACTGGAAGAGAAAGTTCCACAACATGGCGGCAAACATCTACGGTTTCAAATTTGTTAGTGGAACGTCATTTCAAAGGCCTTGTGTCGGAGGAGGATGTGGCAAGAATCAACGGTGGTATGTATGCTAATGAATGAGGAAAGGTCAGTTCATTATTTTCTTGCACTTCCGCATTAGTTGCAGTCATCTTGGCTTGAATAGAGACTGATATTTCTTTTGCTAAGGAAGGGGTTTGGTCTACTCTTCGCAACAGGGCAGGAACCAAACAAACGCAGTTCTGACCATTCATGACCCAACCTTTAAGGATCTAATCACGAAGCTGTTAGGCAGTGAGGTTGAACTATATCTGATCCAGTTCCTGTGCCAACGGTAATTTGAACGCGTGACTTGATCACAAAAGTCAAAGAAGGAGAGGAAAAAAAACTTCCGCTTTAAAGCCATCTTTAGCATTCACTGTATTGAAACAACGTGATTAGCGAAGAGAGACATTCATTTAGACCAGATCAAGTTTATCTTAAAACAAAAAATAACTCATTCATAAACTAAATTCAGAAGGCACCGCAGGGTGGCGTAGGTGCTTAGTCGTATGTGTGAAGAAAAGTCAAGCTTTATCCCCGGGTTGCTAGATTTTTTTTTCGAGCTGTAACCAAATCACAAATAAAATAGAGCCAAATTTGAGCCAAACCATTTCTGGAACGGGCCAGGTGGGATCTATAAGCCAAGAAATTTACTTCGAAATGTCCACACACCGGATATACTGTGGTATTATATTATAATAAACCTTTCTACATAACTTAGAGCAACATAGGAAATTAGTGTTACACAGAATCAGTTCCGCACGGTTCTTTGATTCGTGTTCATTGGGCAGTTTTGACAGAAGCCCGATCACTTGAAGTACCAAACAATTTGAGAGAAGTATGTAATTACTCTCTTGTAAAGATAATTAATTTATTTTGATTTGCGGTCCGTTGAGTCAAAAAAAAAACAAAACAACCAGTCAGTTACTAGGGAGCAGAAATCTAGTGTTTGGCTCAGAAAGAGCCAAATCTGGCAATCCTGCTACATTCTAGGCCAAGAGTTATGTCAAGCTATACCGAACTGGCCGTAACCGACATGGGAATAGAAGTGGACAATATCGCTTCTGAACAGTTATACTATCGAATCTAAGCAATTTCGATGTCAGTATCAAAATTTAAGCTCTGGAATTACTACACCATGCCGATATCGACATAGAAAATATTACGTTCGATACACAGAGCATAAAGGTTGAGTTTTGAGATTACTTAAAGATCCGGTTTTGGCCCACCCCTACATGAGAGAAAATGCCGGTTACATGGAGTTACGTTATCCATGACATCTAATAAGACACCATAATTATGCCGGACGCCGAGCCACACAGACTTTCAATCTAGCGCGGTCTTTAGCATTGACAGATGGAACTTAGAGGGAGAACATTTTTGTTAGGACGTCTTCACTAATGCTGTGTATTCGCTAGGATTGTTTTCCGCGCTGACCTATGGTCATAGTTAACCACCACGTGAAAACCCACTTCCTCTCTTGCTGTTTAGCCTACCCGGTTCTATAAAATCTACCGAACTTCATCCGTTGCGATAACGTATCTATACTGTTCTGACAATGCAGAGTGAACTTCGCCAGCGAAGTGCAAAGATCAGTCCAGACTACTTAACCAAGATCAGGACAGACTACTTGACCGTATGGTATCTTGGTAAGGTAAAAGCTGACTCTCGGTTCAGGTAGTACAGGAACCCAAAACAGATCTTCCGCGTGCTTTTCCTAGAAACTGTATGATCTCCCCCTTCCCCTAT
Source organism: Ellobium chinense (assembly GCA_033807755.1). NCBI lineage: Eukaryota > Metazoa > Mollusca > Gastropoda > Ellobiida > Ellobiidae > Ellobium > Ellobium chinense. The sequence goes on from JAWQUT010000263.1 coordinate 502,453, forward strand.
GCCCACTTCCTCCCCCCCCACCACCATCATCTACACACAAATTTCAAACTCGATTTTAAGAGAAAAAGAAGAGGAATGAACCTCTTAAAACGTCTATCCCAAGTTGTAAGGAAGAACCAATATTTGCTTTGAAAATCCGAGCCCTTAGGCATTTCAAGTCTCGAATACGATGGCAGCATGACAGTGGGGTCCTTTCATACCGTCTCAATTTGAGTGGGAAATGCAAGAGTTCGTTATTACATATAAAATGTCATGTTTGGTAATAGAAAATAGGTCTCATCCTCATTAAGTCATGATATATGACTGAGAATCAAACAGAAAGTCCGTGCACATTCATCACTACCACATACACATTTGTCAAGGAACAGGACTGACAATGACTAAAAGCCGAGACGCAGTTGACCCACTGCACTGGATTTCCTGGTGATGTTTGAATGAGGAAGGCAAGAAGAAAGAAAAGGTGTGGGGATGAAGAGGAAGGGCGGTGGGACAAGGAAGATAGGGAGGGAGAGAGAGAAAGGAGTGGGGGTTAGGAGGAAGAACGAGGTAAACAAGGCAGGTGTTGACACGACAGTGTAATACATTGACCAATCAGTCGGTGGAGTCTGATGGTCATCCATCCATCCATCCATCCATCCATCCATCCATCCATCCATCCATCCATCCATCCATCCATCCATCC
>JAWQUT010000263.1:504339-520451 GCA_033807755.1 Ellobium chinense
AAAAAAAATTAAATCTTGAAAATTTTCACTTAACATCCGTTAGAAACAGCCCCAAATTACGCCTTTTAATTCTCCGTTTTTTGGTTTTCTTTTTAATTGTAACACATGGTCATCGAACCTCCCTAAATTACGTTCCTGACATCGGCGAGTGCCCATGCCCTTGGCGAATATGTAGGCCCCTTCCTCCGTAACTCCCCCCCCCCCCCCCNCCCCCTCCTCACGGACAACATTCCTAGACGCACTCTTGATTTCACAGCACAATAAAGAAGTGCTTATTGTAGTTTTTAAAATAAAGTTTCTTGTCAGAGAAATATGGAACACTTATTTCCAGTAATTATTCAGTTATACTCTGCTTTTAATTCTCTTTAATTATTTCCTTTCACGGAGAAACGCGTGTAATTCAGTTTAGTGCTCTTCAAAAAAAGGGTTTTCTTTTTGAATGAGAGTATGCACGTTGAACACGCAGGCACTTGTGGTCGCCCTTTGCGATTGTGAAAATGGTCTATAAGTTGTAATACAACTATTATTCCACTGCTGTGGCGGTGGATGTCGCAGCGATTCCAAATCAGAGACACCAATCATAAAATACCTCGATACAAACAACAACAACAACAACAACAACAACAACAACAACAACAACAACAGCAACAACAAAAAACGAAGGGGCATTTATCTGACAGAAATCAGCCATAAGTCTTTAGGTAATGAACACAGTTCCTTCGGAACTTCCCGATTCTTCTTTGACTCGATAGTGCTTTCCCGCTAACGCACATTATATGAATGATGCGTCACTTCCTGTCCATTTTTCCATGAGAAAATATGCCTTTAATGATATTATCGTAACAAGAAATGTATGAGCAGAAATCTTGACTAAACTGTATGCCTTTAATATTATCGTAACAAGAAACGTATGAGCAGAAATCTTGACTAAACTGAATCCCTTAAAGATACTGTATTATCGTAACAAGAAATGTACGAGCAGAAATCTTGACTAGAATTTTGTCCAAAACTTCGAAGCTGAGGACGATGTTTATCATACCCCAAAGAATCTTGGGAGATATTCATGAAAACTTTTGAAGAATATCATCCCAGGTCGACAGTGTGAGTTGCGGGTATATTGCCTGTCTCGAATGTGATGCCGATTGCTTTACAGTTCACTTTGGGTCATTCTGGAGGTGTCTTTAAGGTGTCTTCTCCTCTGTTGTTAGATGGAGACATGAGCCTCCTCTTACAGCCATCATTGCACTGTATGATACCCACCTGCATAACCCAACATAACAGCCCTCAATATACATCCACATATATTGAAGACACGCCAATAATATCTCGTGGCTGCTCCTAGAATTTCTAGAATCTTTTGGTTAATAAAGCAATGATCACAAAAGATCAAAGAAATCAGCTGCCTTTAAAAAGTCCATAGTTAAATCCAGTGTGAAAATCCAATGTTCATGGGAATTATATGACTTTATATGACTGCAGTATGAGCTGTACTCCACATGTTTCCAAAGGAACAGTGTGTAGGCTGCTGCTTGCACAGGATTTCATGGTCAGGAACACGGAGGTTTGAACAAAGCTGGTCCACCACTCTCTCATGACGTTCTTTTCTATTACCCTGCACTGGCTGACTCCTTTTCTTCAAAATTTCGACAAGATCGATTCGACCTCTGCGACTTTTCACCGACTTAAGGAGCCCGATGGACATACGATGGTAAAGTCATTATTAATTTGCTAGAGGCGACCGGAAGTAGAGATTACGAACAAGACGGCAAGAGCATTCGTAATATTCAAGGGATAACTCCATCTCATGCGTGTTCGATAGGAGAGCTAGCCTACTAGAGACTGGCTAAACTAATATTACGGAACCTAAGGGTCTGGATAGAGAAAGGAAGCTGGGGTGGGATGGAGCCGAATGAATGTTCATTTTAATGTTAAACCTGCTGCCATCATACTTTGGTTTTTTTTCTAATAAGTTAAAAACATTAGGGGTGATTGCATGTCAAGGTTATCTTACTTTAAAAATTAAAATGATGTGTAAAACATGTGGTCGACTGATGGAGGTAAAAATATGCCGTAACAGATATATGAAGGGCTTCATGGCAAAACGCATTATACACCATTCGGGGGTTGTGGCAAAACAGACCAGATTCAAAGCATATTTTTTATGTGAAAGGCGAAATTTAAGTCTTAAATAATATAGATGAAATGTCCTTTTATGGAATGGAAATATACATGTATACTAAATACTCATACTGCTACATGAAGTATGTAGAATAAGCTAAAAATTCATATTGGTGGATAACCCGTTTTGTCATGAAACCCTTCATATACAAATATCAATTATAATACCGAAATCATATTTCTAGAGAACTGTTTCATTTTTTCCCTTTCCACTGTTGACCTTACGATAGGGAAATATTGCAGGTGTCAGTCCTAAAAAAGACTCGGGTGCTGCACATCCTATTTCAGTACGTACAAAAGCGAAAACCACTATCACTCTCAGTAAAGTTATTCCATTATCATCAACAAACGCAAATTTACTAGGAGAACGTTCAGCCCCAGGACATATACACAGAGCTAAGTGCATGCCTGAAACGTTTACCGACAGCACTAAGAACATGACTGCGTCCTTTTCTTCACATGTATATTTGGTCATTCCATTTCGTTCTCTTCAAGGACGCCCGTTAAAATTTCAAGGCGGAAATTAACAGCGGGTTGCATTTTTTGCACATGGCTTTGCATTGCACTCCTATTGACCCTGGAACTCCGGCAAATTTATTGCCCAATATATCAGGACACTCCCGTCTAAAGCTTCTGTACAAAAATGTATTAGCCTTGCATAATATACACTGCTTGGTTCCTAATAAATCGAGTCCTAACTTGTTTCGGACAAGTTTTGAGGTAGAGGTTAAGAAAGAAAAAGCAAACTTGAGAAAGTCCCTGGGCATTATGAGAGGGATACTCTCTCATGTGTGCTATCTCTGACAAAATCCTTTCTCTAATCCTAACCTAAGCTATAGGCGGGAGTGTCCTATCATATTGCGCAAGAAGGAAGTCAACTAGTCTGTTGTACGCAGTGCCAGTATTGGGTGGCCTAAGTATGGAGCAAGTTAAGATTTAGAGATAATGCATGATTTATCATGGGACCTCTCCAGTGGCTTATCCTAAATAGTTAGGGGCAGAGATCGAACCCTGGAATTTCGTCAAATTTCGTGAACAAACTCGAGGAGCTGACACACCCCTCGAATTTACGCACACTGATTGGCTGGAGGGATAGCGTGTCGTGTGCACATGCAACCTTCTATATCGTTGCCCCTTAAGTTCATTAAGGGCAACGTACAATATAAGGTCGTCGATCACGATATAAACGAGTGAAACCCACAGTTTTAATCAGTAAATATATTATTGTTTATGGAACGGTTGTAAAGTGGGCGTGTTATCTATTATAATGGGTGTGCCTTATTTTGTTTTTGAGCCGTTCCTCATTCCAAAGTCTTCTTGACAACCACAAGCCTGGAGCTCGGTCGGCATAGCGAGTACGTGAGGGAAGTTTGATGCAGGAATCGGGTGAGGGGTGGGGACCAGGGTCGCGGATTGAGGTGGATAAGAGCGGCTATGAATAAAAGGTGTGTCTGTCATGTAAAGAAACATCCCCTTTTATTTGAGATACGTTTGTGATTGGTTATATGATTTTATTATCGCTTTATTTTTGTATCTGGTTTTAGACGTGGAGAGCGGACAAGGAGGGTGTACCTGTGGTAACCATCAGTATACCATAAGGTCACAGTCATTTGAGTGAGTTTTTCAGGAGAGGGAAAGGACTGTGTTAGACAATTCATGAAAATAATGCCACTTCAAGCTTTGGAGCCTTATATTAACCAATGACTTTGTCACTTACTATTTGACATTTGATGGATGTACTGGGTTATGGCAAGCACGAAAATAGCCCTGTTTGTAAAATGCCTGTCTGAGATAGGGAATCTGCCAATGATTGTGACGATGCATTTTCTCATATGTGTAAGATCATCCAAGACATCTTTCTTTCACATTTATTTGTGACTTGCACATCATAATCCCACATATTAGAAATGATCTTGAACGTGTAAGCCTGTGGTGACACTGCACATCATATACCCGGATGAAGAAACTAATCGGATTTAGCAGAAACCGGATGCGCGTGCTTCTGGCTGGCTCCAGTATTTACAGTACAGTTTTTAATCAGGGTACCTACAAACTGTCAACGCGTGTACAGATGACTAGGCAATATCCTTCATGGTGACTTATCAGGGCGTATCTCATAAATTACGTTATGTGCCAAGTTTGGTACTGTTTTGCTTAGAATCTAAGGTCGGAGCCGATGACAGTAACAGTAATGTGCCATTTTTGTACAAAGCATGTAACATTTCTTGATTCACCATCAAGGGTTACTTAATTTAATGTCACATGCCCGCAAAGCCATAGCTTTTAAGTCAATACCACTAAGATCAGTTTAACTGAAAAATCCAAAAAAAAAAAAAAAAGTCCACAAGTGATTTCACTTGCCATGCAGATATAGAATCTATACTTACTTTAAAACATTAAGATAACATCGAATCTTTCAGCGACTTAGGTGCAACGCTAGGATTAAAAAAAAAAAGATCGCTGCAGAAATACACATAATGATTTCACTACAGAAAGCCATTAACACAAGTGACAGATCACAGCATGACCTGAGTGTAATTATTACGCAGTTTTTTTTTTTTTAAATAAAAAGTAGCTAAGCGGATACTTTATAGCTTACAGATCTCATATAGACTACATGGGCAACGAGTAAGATAAGAAGTATTATAACTCATTCGTAGATTTCAAATGTGCTTTTACTTGGCATTTCTTTGTCTAGCTCATGAAATTTATGACACACTTTCTATAATTCTATTTCTGTCTCTTTGTCTTCTCTGAATACTTTTTTGTACTTGCACAGGAAGGAAAATCCCATCCTGTCAAACAAAAATTTAAAAAAGCCTGATCTGGCGGGCACTCGCCCAATCTGGGACCGCTGGGCGTTTTTTTTTTTTTTCTGCCATCGTTATTTAATTGATATGTATTTTACTATTATTGCTGTACTAAGAATGTGAATGGGTGGGCTGTGCCCCCCCTCCTCTCCCCTTCCCCCTACCCCTCCCCCTATTCTTTTAAGGATCATCACAACATTTCTATAAAAAATTGTAACTGTGAAATAAATTATTACAATTATAAATTATAAACTAATGTGCTCGGGGAGGTCTGGTGTTGAAATTATCTAGTCCGAGGTCAGTGCTGGAAGTCAACGCCCCTGCACCTGTCTGTACCCGGACACACCATGAAAACNGGGGGAGATAATGACTAGAGCGAGGGGAAGGGTAGGGGAGAGTAAAGTAGGCAATCCCAAAGTAAAAGAGTCTAGATGGATACAGGAAGGGAAAGGGGATAGGGCACATTTTAAGAAGTGTGATCCGGATTAATTTTTCGATATTTTCATGGTATTCATTCGATTATTTTCTGCCATGTCTTGATGAAATAATAGGACAGTTATTTAACTAACAAGACACATTAAACTAGCTTAAATTTTGTAGCCTAATTTTGTATTTCTATATATCCAGTCAGTAAGATCTGGTCTGCAAATATATATATTTTGTTTTGTTTTGACGTTTTTCAAAAGTGCGCATTTGGTAGATAAGCTAGGATGTAGCAAATCATTTAATTCTTCTACTGTCGGAGACACTCTGTCCTCTCAGTATCCACAGAGCTATGTTAATATCCAATCAACCATTTAGAAGAATAACGAAAACTAGGTGACTTCTTGTAGTAAGCTTGAATTTATTTTACTCAAGTGGTTCTTAAAACTCTCTGTGTCCAGTCATAGCAATTAAATACTAGAGTAATCAGTATCGATACCATTAGAATGTCGATAAAATAATCCGGACCACTCTCCTTGAGTAGTGCCGGTTCTCTGGATGAGATCGTTTCTAAGCAGACCTATAAGAATGTTATCAATGACAGGGAAGGTCAGGCGTCAAATTTAATATTACATTATGTTGATTTGGAAGACGGAAGATTTTTATTTGTAAACATTACAAGTGGAAAGAAGAGGGCGGGCACTAGAAGTAAAAAAAATGGTATTGCTTTCACGAACGAGTGGCTAGGAAAACATTCTTAACACACCTGAACGCTCGTAATGATGCGCGCGCATACTCAAAACAGAGACACACCTACTTGCAGAAGTGCGTGGTGGACAATCGCAGTACAGCTCTACAGACACACAATGGCCCTTGACTGCCAATACTGACAGGTTGTTTGTTATCAGGGGTCTACTGACACATTCACTAGAAGGAAGCAATTATATGGCTACCAGGAGAAAAAACTAGTCTGATTTTATATTAAAAAAGAAAAAAAAAAGCAACACCTCGAGTAGATAATAATACACCTCCAGGACTGTCCAGATAAAATGTAATTTTATCTTCCACTGTAAATGGTACTGCTCTGCAAAAAGTTCAGAGCTCCATATGGAATAGGAAGTTCAATGACAGCAGCGTCATACGTAGGCTGCATTTGTTTGGTCCACAAGGGTCGACGAAAGGGGCGATTTAAACTTTAATTCTGTGGGTGGTCTCTCAAAGATTCTAAGCATGGCGGTATCAGTTTCCAAGCAAGCCAAGATGGCTGCCACTGATGCGGAAGAACTACAAAAGAGTGCACTGATTTGCAAGTGGTGTTTGCGACACTTACATCTTTGTCTTAGTCATACAGTATAGACCATTGTTGATTTTTGCCACATCCTCCTCCGACATACGGCCTTGCTGTTTATACTATAGGCCAACTTCGGTTTTAAATACTCATTTAGTAAGTACAACGTGTTATTAAGTATGAATTTCGCATGCACAGGATCCATTATAAATCATTTCGTTATTCAGGTGCACCTCGATGTAACGTACATCTCAATAATAAGTATACTTTTCTCATGTACCCAGGCAAACTGTACATCGAGGCTGTACTGCCTTTCTTTAAACTGCAGCTCCACGAGCGGATTGTGAAACGTCTTCAATTAACCAGAAATTCTAATGATTTGTTTTTCTCCGGACTTTCAGTTGTTTCTATAGTTGAGTATACCTTCTGATTTCTAGACAATTTAGTACCAAAGCAAACAGTGCTGTTGAGAAAATTGCACTTTTGCGAAGTCAATAGTATGTAAAAACACCAACTTTATCTCTAGATTCTCCGAAAAACAGGCAGTTTAGTCTTGCAGGTGGCAAATACTCAGTTAGCAGGTAAAAAAATTTCAACAAATTTGCTGGCTTTATCTTTATTGTACGGGGACTAGTAAAAAAGAAATTAAGACCAAAAAATTAAAGACCAACTTTTTTATTGCACTTAGACTGTGCTGAGACGCAGAATACAACATGAAGATCTCCCCCCTCAATTTTCGCAATGTAGCGACTCTTTTGAATAGCGATCCTCTTTTGGTAAAATTTAACAACTCTTCCACCTTAAAGCTGAAATTAAAAACCTATTATAAAAAAAAAAAAATATGTCGAACGAAGAAACTATACCGTCCTGATATTTACGTGTTCCTAGCAAACTCATTCGGCACCTAAAGTATCCTCTGCATGGCTTTCTTTGAGCAGTACATTCCTATTCCTTAAAAACCTTTACATTTAATTCCATAAATCTCGATCCTAACGCTCTGTAATATTATCATGGTCGGGCTAGAATCTGTCACGAAGATAATCTGAGCTCCCTCGCCCTTCACTTCCGTGTTTATATGTTAACAATACTGCTGTATATTCTGTTATCTTTGTATCTATTTTTATGTGAAACAGTTTCGGGGGTTCGACCGGGGAGTAGGAAGGGGGCAGGGGGCAGGGGGCATAAACGGCACGATTACCTTTCAAGGTTGAATTTATTGTTTTTTTTAAACACAATCCTTTTGACGGGGAAGAGGGATTAAGTATGCGTGCTTATGTGGAAGAGAATGGAGAAATATAAGAAGGGGAAAAAAGGAGGAACAAAAGAGAGAGATACTGAGAGAGAGTGAGAGAGAGAGAGACAGAGAGAGGGAGAGAGAGAGAGAGAGAGAGAGAGAGAAGGAGGAAAGGGGCAGAGAGGCACTTGAATCTTAAGAAAACGTTTTAATAAGAAAGGTGAATTAAATGTGTGTGTGTGTGTGTGTGTGTGTGTGTGTGTGTGTGTGTGTGTGTGTGTNTCCTTTTGACGGGGAAGAGGGATTAAGTATGCGTGCTTATGTGGAAGAGAATGGAGAAATAAAAGAAGGGGAAAAAAGAAGGAACAAAAGAGAGAGATACTGAGAGAGAGAGAGAGAGAGAGAGAGAGAGAGAGAGAGAGAGAGAGAGAGANACAGAGAGAGGGAGAGAGAGAGAGAGAGAGAGAGAGAGAAGGAGGGAAGGGGCAGGGAGGCACTTGAATCTTAAGAAAACGTTTTAATAAGAATGGTGAATTAAGTGTGTTTGTGTGTGTGTGTGTNTGTGTGTGTGTGTGTGTGTGTGTGTGTGTGTGTGTGTGTGTGTGTGCAGAAGAAAATGGAGAAAGCAAAAGAAGATGAGAGAGAGAGAGGGGGTAAAGAGAGAGAGAATGAGAGAGAGAGAGGGAGAGAGAGAGAGAGAGAAAGAGAGAGAGAGAGGGGGGGGGGGGTAAAAAAGGATGCATGGTTCTCTTTTCAAGTTGCACACTACAGAACAGGGAAGATAAAGAAGACGATAACAGAGAAGAAGAGTGGAGAACAAGAACAACAACAACAACAACAATAACAACAACAATAAAAGAAGCAGCAGGAGAAGATGCCGAAATGTCTGTGAAGAAAAAGAACACGAGAACGCTATCGGTTATCATCCATGCATGGTCATCCGGGCATGGCAAGCCACAACTATTACTTTAACAATCATTACTTCCTCATTCTACTTTTCCGCCATCAGAGAAATATGATTGGTTGGTATGACCTGATACGTTGGCTTTCGTTGGCTAATGCATCTTTTATGCTTGGAGGCGAGGTTTAATTGTGTTTTTTAGATCAGCAGTGAACTTTGTTGGAGCTGACATATTAAGAACGGTCTATTAATAAGAGCAAATGTATAAAAAAAAAACACCCAAAAAACACGCACAAGTAGGAAGAGCAACAGTAACAACACCGCCTTCCAAAACTACAAACCGACAAACGACACTTTCCTGAACAGGTGGAGCCGACCCTCAATAGCGACCGTAGTTATGTCTTTACTCATAAAAACGGCGAGTTAGGCAGGTGGGGGTTGTTCTACGTAGAGAACTTAAAAGCTACGCCTTCCGATCGTAACAATCGGAAGACGAGTTCCCCTCCACAAATGACCGTAGAGATTGTCTCGATTTAGATGTATTAGCTTTAATATTTTAAACACAGGGCTAGACGTTGTCATATCGATTTTTCTTTACCCCGCAGCGTCCGCACGGATGGTAAAATACCAATCTGCAAAATATTTCTACGCAGTATAAACCATTTTACTTATGAAACTTGGAAGTATGGAGCTCCTGGATGAAGCGTGTGACTGGATTCAAAATAACTGGAGCATTCCTTCATGTCTCTCTTATCCTTTTATGCCCTAGGCGGGGCTTTAGAAAAACCACTCTTTTATGGTCGAATGTCCTTGGTCTGTGTAAGTGTGTAGCAGGCTTAGACCTACCCTATGCCCCCCTCCCCGCCTTCCCTCCCCAAGGAAACATGATGATATGAATTGAAATTGAGCAGCAAAAATCCTCAGTAGCCTTTGCAAGGTTTCAAAAACTATTTTATGCTAATTCTTAAATCGTCTTATATGCTGTTTCTTCTCATTTCTGTAGTGTTTGGGACATGAAAATGGACAGATGCCATCACGCTATATGCCTTAAAGTCGTCGCAATGTGCAGGTCAAAGAGAATTATAAGGGAAAACGAACGGTCATCCTCACAGAATCAAAATATCTACAGAAACATTAATCCTTCTGGTGACTTCACTGAGAGTAACCAGCTACGCCTCCATGTGAACCCCAATGCTTTTCTTCTACCTGTTGATAGCAGCCATGTTTGTTGACCGCCTTTCCATACGTGCAAGTCGTCACGTTCTGACGGTAAATTTCCCACCGATGATGACCTTGCGCAACATCTGAGAAAGAGCTATTAGTTCTTGTGTAGATCATTTTTTTTTCATTGTGATCCTCCTTTAACGATGATCTAATCCCGGACACCTGGGCAGATTATTCGATCGCCACATGGAGGTAATCATCGGACCAACTTCTACTGTAAAACACTTCACACAGAGGAGTTATTAGTGAACATAGTGTGCGCACTCAGATCTATGTAAAACGTCGCGCTCCTTCTACATATTTATGCCTAAGGCATTTTGTGATGCTTTGAGATATTTATTTTACCATGACTGGTTTTATCTTCTTTTTTTCCCCCCATTAAAACAGTGTAGAATTCCAAAATAACCACATCTATCTCATTGTTATGTTTTCAGCGGAGGCTCAATTTCTCAAAATCTTTTTTTTTAAATGGCCCAAGGAAATGTGGATTGAGCGTGACGAAGTGTCAAGGTCTATACCCCAGTTGGACTTTGAAGTGATTGAAATATATCCTAATCACATGAAATCAATCAAAGGCCAGAAGTGGCCAAAGCCCACAGATCTTCTTCCCTACCGAGAACAGTACAAGCCCGTAATAATGATCTCTGAACACTAAACTGAACTTCCTCGTCATTGTTCACCTCGCCTCCTCCCCCGCTCTACTCAAACAATACTTTGGCCCTAAGAGTAAGCAGGCTAATAGCCACAAATTCAAGTTTCTACACGTTTGGACCCGGGCTAATTCTATTTCGTAGAAAGGGATATGAGTAGAGATGATAAAAATGATAATAATAATATACTGTAATAATAATAATCATAACGATAATAATAAAAGTCTCTTACTGCCCGCTATCGCCACTTCACACTATTATTACCCCAGGAGACCCGATCATTCTAGGACTTTCTCAACTTCCCGGCAGTATAAAGTGCCACTGCAATTTAAAGGCAATGATCAGTAGCTTTCTGACAATATCTTCCACTGTCTATAGCCAGAGATCCATTTTACAGAAGGGTGGGCTGAGAAAAATGGGAATAAAATGCTTGGTTGGTTAACGAACCCACGACTGTTAGATCTTGCGTCCAAAGCCATGACCATTCGGCCACTCTGCGCCACATGTAGAGATTTAGAGAAGCGTACGGAGGTGTGGAAAAACGAGAAAGAGCAAGAGAGGGATTAGGATAAGAGACGAAAGATGGTGTGTGTGTGTGTGTGTGTGTGTGTGTGTGTGTGTGTGTGTGTGTGTGTGTGAGAGAGAGAGAGAGAGAGAGAGAGAGAGAGAGAGAGATAAAGGGAAGAAAGAGGGCAAAAGGAGAAGTGATAGGAAGAGATATTTTTCGAATGTGTACTTGTATTCTATGTTGAGACTGGGCATCGATCTATATGAAATAAAACTTGAAACTTGAAACATGTCTTTTCACGTTTGTTCCTACAGAAAACTGAGAGTATCAACAACCAACTCTTACAACCTCGCTCCAAAATACATTCACGAAGTTCCCAGAAAAGATTTTTTTCTGAAAACTGGGCTGCAATGTTTGACAATAAACAGACCTCAACATTTAGATACAAGATCTTGAACCTTAATATTATCAGAATATTCATATTTTTTTGGTTTTTTGCTGTGCCAGAGAGCACCTCCAACTCCCCAAAAAAGTATGTTTGAATCGACCCATTTCGGACCCACCTTTAATAATCGGCAGTCACTGTGTCATGCCATTCTGCCCGGGATGTCAAAATCATCTGAATGACGCGTCAAAGTACAAGTGTTCTTGCTTCTCATTGGTCCAATCGGAAGCTTTCTTCCAGTTTCTTCTTCCTGGTTGTTTTTTTTTAGATTTTTTTGAGGGAAAGAGGGAGGGGATGGGGGAAGGTTGGAAGTAGGATAGAAAGAGGAAATGGAGGCATAGGCAAAGGAGAAGATAATGTGAAATTTATGCCGAGCTCTTTCAAAAAATAGAAATGCAGCGTTAATAGCGACCACGCCTTCTTATACTATTCACTATGACGTCTAATACAGAGGGTAAACAGGAAAACTATAGAAAATAGGCTATAAAATATAGGTCTAAGAATGCGGCACATGAATGAGGAAGTTCAGCCATTTTGTTGGCAATTCTAAAGGCCGGACCTCTTAAACCGGCAGTAAGATAAGTAAACGAATCAAAACGGATTTCTTAGGAAACAGTAATAACAACCCCCAAAAAATAAAAAGTTAGGCAGGCTTCACACGCGTCAGCTTTGTTAGCCGTCCGCTGTGGACGGCCAGGGAACCTGTCTGGAAATAATCATAAGGACGGCACAAAGTCAATAAAGTCCGAAGTTGGTCAAAGAGCTATGGTTATTTCCAAGCAGGACCTCAGCCGTCCATGTTGGACGGCAAAAGTCGAAGCGTCGGAAGCCAGCCTGAGGCAGTTCCCTTTTCCTTTTCTGTGTAGCTCAGGGTTGCCAGATTTGGCTTATATTTGGCTCCTTGTTGAGACCCGTTGGCTCCCAAACAACTGCCTTGCCTCTAACAGACTTACGTCAAAATTGACTGTCCTGTACAAAAAGTACTTACGGTATAGGCCTACTTCCCTCAACATGTAGGATATTTCAAATGATCGGGCTTCTTTCATGGTTGGCTCGATGGACACAAATCAAAGAACGTTTCCAAGACTGTACCTGTATCTTTCAATATTGCGGACGGAGGCATTGGCTGAATAGAATATGTCTTTAGAGGGTCCTGAACAGGACGACTGGAAAATATTTATGGAGAGAAAGGAAAGGCAAGAGAGGGAGAGAGAGAGAGAGAGAGAGAGAGAGAAAGAGAGAGAGAGGGGGGAGGAAGAGAGGGAGAGAAAGAGAGGGAAAGAAAGAGAGAGAGAGAGAGAAAGAGAGGAGGAGGAGGCAGAGCTCCGTCGAATGTTTGTATATTAGTTTTTTCAGGTTCTTACTAGAACAGATTTTGCTCCAGAATGACGGTCTCATGGTACCGTATGTCCCAAATAAAGTCCTCTTGCGGGGCTCCCAAATCTGTGTGCTGGGTAAGAATCAAACACACATTTCTCTAGTGACAGACTAACATTCCTCTCTCTCTCTATTTAAAATAGGCCCCACACCTCTCCCTGGCCCAAAGCCCCACGTTCTTAAGTCCACCAATGTTCTCAAAGTTTTCTCCCAATATAGCTCTTATGTGAAGGAATGGTTTGCATCCGCCTCGTGAAACAGGACGTCACCTTAGATCTGACACACGAGTCAAGTGGTTTACAACAATTTTGCGTTTCATTTTAGGCAAAAACCCTTCAACCCGTCACTGATAGCCATGATTCGCTGGTGGGTCTAAGGCCAAGAAGAGCTTCATCTAGACTAGATCTAGATCATGTTCCAACGGGCTTGAAATGTACGCACATTTTGTACTTAGGATGCCATAACTTTTTAATATACTAGCTAATCGCGCCTGTAGGCACGTTGTGGCATCTTTTAAGCACAAAACGTCGTTCGTAGACCTAGCATTTTCAAACGTACCGGCAGGAAGTGGTCCGACGACAGAAAAAGCAAAAACCGGTGACGTCCTGCGGACTATAAAAAAACTGGAACATATCAGTGGGAGGGTTTCTAAGTGCTCTTTATAGCTCCATGGTGCTCTGTTTACGACGCAAACCAATTTCAAACAAATTCTTCGAGGTCATATTACGACCTCCATGAATTTCTTTGAAATTCTTTTGTAAAGGCGGATCTTTTTATGGTTTTGTTACTCCATATTATGGAGTAACAGAACCATAAAAAGGAAATTGCATACGAAATTTCATGGAATTCTGGACCGACCTTGCGTACGAAAGTTCATGGAATTCTGAGCCGAAATAGGCGAGTTATGCTTCTTGAAATATCGAGTGCCTAGTGAGTTTTTTTGTTTTTGTTTTGTTTTTAAATAATAGACGGACGATTCCAGCAAAATACCACGTCAGTCACCCTTATTTCTGAATAGCTTAGCTGTATTTTCAGATATGTAGTCCTACACTCAGAAAAGATGATATTATGAAGATATAGGAAATTCATGTAGAATGCCACGTTAGTCACGCTTTTTTTTTTTCTGAACAGCTTAGCTGTATTTTCAGATATAGGGTGCTACACTCAGGAAAGATGGTGACAATAATTTGTAATGATTTCTTTCCATGATGTGACTCTAGAACACCACTGAGTTGCGCCCAATACCGCGCGCACCGGAACTTACGGGAAAAGTGCAAGACCAAAAATTGAAGATTGTTTGCTTGAATGTGGTTGAACTTTTGAAACGGGAGAGTCGCATCACTCTTCAATCAGAGATTTAGACTTACAGTTGAATTGCATGAATTTTATCTGGAAATTTATTCGCCACAGTCCTGTTCAAGAAAGGCGGAACTTACTAGTCTATATAAAAAAAAATATAAGCTAAAATGTGTGCATTGAGAACGCTGCAAAGAAGCCTTAGAATACAGCCAAAGTTTAACAAAAGACGTATTGTTCTTTGTAGTTGCGCCTTTTGGGAGTTTGGTGAATGACTGGAACTCGGTTAAGACGTAAAAATTCAAAGAAAGCCACAATAATTCAAAGAATGAATTCAAAGAATGAAGCAATAATTAGTACTGATTTCTCCCCATCATGCGGCTCTAGAAAGCCACTGAGCTTATCTAAGGGAAAATGCGAGACAAAAAGAAAAAAAACAACTATAGTTTGCTTTAATTGTGGTTAAACTTTTTGAAAGGGAAAGTTGCTTCATTCTTTAATTAGAGAATTAGAAATTAAATGTATTTGCATAAATTTAGTCACCACTGTTTCTTTTTAGAAAAGGGGAACTTAACTAGTTAAAGAAAAAAAAAAAACTTATGTTAGAAACAACCAACACTTCTTATTCTACTTCTTCCGCGTGCCCTGGTCATGCTATCAGACCGCTATTGGCCATGAACTGGGTGGCCAGCTGCAGGTCTGTGCAGTTCTCCAATAGCTTCGTCTCACAGTCTACTGGCAATGGCCAACACCGTTCTCTTAATTCTGCCACGACAGGGCAGTCCTGTAAAATATGTTGGGGTGTTTGCTCTGCCTGCAGGCACTGGTAAAGGGCTGAGCTGCTTATGCCTATCTTATGCCTACGTAACTGCTGTAAATACAAAGCTTTTCGAAATTTAGCGTAACTGATATGGCGTTCTGCTGGTCCTGCCCATGTCTTCCTTGTTATTTTTTCCATGTAGTACTACATATCTGACATGCAGCCAAGGAGGGTCTATGTTTTCTAGAAATCTTCTGCTCTGTCATTAATAAAAAAACCACCCACTCACAACGAGATAAATCTATACTTACGTCTCTTATCTGAAAGAAAGATAGACGTGAAAGAGAGGTTACTAGACGTGACAGCTTATCTTGGCGTCAGAGGAACACTTGACAACACCTGGTGCAGTTGCACTAATAGCCATGTGACCGGCTTACCGTAGGCAAAAGATTTTTATCTTATTTTATGAAATGGTCGTGGTGACATTTCTGTCACAAGCAGGCGACTTAACCAGGGCGACATCTTGAAAGCATTTAATGGCATCAGCGGATTTTTTTGTGGACAATTGCAGATTGCGCTAATCGACACGAAGGATGCGCCAAATAGCATATAATGTAGATTGTGCCACACAATTTTCCAGGTATTGCACCACAGTTATATGTAGACTGAGGCCGTATGCAGTCTGATGCTATTTCTTTCTTTCAAGGGTTTACCGTACTTTCTGTTCAATTTGCCGATTTTGAGAAGCAATGCAGTGTTGTTATCTTTTTTGTTTGTTTGTTTATGATAACAATTGTTTTCCTTACTTCCAAGGTCAACAATATGTTTCTAGTAAACATTAAATTACCTGACTTTTTTTTTGTTTGTAAATATGACGGTGTAATTTGATTGGTTTACGGTACTTACTGATAGCGTAAAACTGGAACTTATTAAAACAATCCACAACATTGAGACAGCATATCTGAAACAAAGCAATACATGTTTCCCTCTTTTCCCCAACCCCCCCCCCCCCCCCCCC
>JAWQUT010000263.1:562233-573816 GCA_033807755.1 Ellobium chinense
GGGGGGGGGAGTAGACGGGGAATGGTCAGTAGATTTGAGGGCGGAGGCGCCAGGAAGAAAAGAAGATGACATACTGTCAAATATACGCGGAGGAAATTCTGAGATATGACGACAGACAGACAGACAGACAGACAGGAAGGCAGGCAGGCAGGCAGGCAGACAGACAAACAGACAGACAGACAGACAGACAGACAGACAGACAGACAGACCATTCAAACCTGTCTTTTGCTACTCAGTTTCCAGAGCTGCGGACAAATTATGCAATACTTGCAGGTCACGCAATGAAAACATCATGTTAACAGTGCAATAACAAATTAAGTGCATTGCTTCCCGTTCTTTTAACACATGTGTGTGCGTGCGTGCGTGTGTGTGTGTGTGTGTGTGTGTGTGTGTGTGTGTGTGTGTGTGTGTGTGTTTATTACACAGTCCAATTAATATTCTCCAGCACGTTGAGTCAATAAATTTCTGTGCGGGAACTTGCAATAACATTCACAATAAGCTACATCCAGTCTTCTCCGGTGACATCCTGCCTTCATGTGGGTTACTACCGAAATTGTTGGAGATATTAGAGGGTACAGTATCTATAACAAACAAAAAAAAGCTCTAATTTGTGATATCAAGAACATCCCAAAGAGCTACAAAATACAGTCAAAAAAAAAACCAGAAGAAAATTCCACAAAAACGTGTTGCTATTTACAGTTGTGTCTTTTGGGTGTTTAGCGAGTGACTGGATCACGATTTAGACGTAAGAATCCAAAGAATGCCAAAATTGATCTAGCAATAACTCCCCATTATGTGACTCTTGAACGCCACAGGGTAGCGTTCGGCACCGGTGCGATTGGAAAAAAAAAGTGACAACATGCTTGAATTTGTAAGCTGGTAAAATAGTCAAATTTTATGGTCCCGTTCAAGAATGCCAGTACTTGCCAGTCTCTAACAAAAAAAAAAAAAATTGCAAGATCAACGCTTTTGTAACATCGACAGCACGGTGAAGAATCCACAGAATAACGTCAAAAAAATCATAAAGGAGGTGTTGTTATGTGTAGTTGTGCGTTTTGGGTGGTTGACGAGTAGGTGGATCTTGGTTTAGGCGTGAAAATTCAGAGAAAACAACAATTATTTCTTTACAAGACTAACACCCTATTTTACAAATGGGCAGGCAGGCAACGCACCAGCGGCGAAAGAATACCTAGCGCACCGAAAGGCATCATAGACGAATGCATTAGACTCCGTGAAAAAGGTGGACGATTGGCGAATCGGGCGGATTGAAAAGATCTATCGGAGACTGTATTTCGTTGCTATACACATTCTGTTTTTAAAAAAAAGGGTAAAAAAAATAAAGAGGACTGATGTGTATAGTTACCTTTTGTGTATTATTCTACGAATTTAGGTGAAAACCGCATGTTTTTACGTTACGTAGTTCTCAAGAAATCTGTGACACAAATTTGACAGAAGCGTTTTATTAATATAGATATTGATAACTTGGCAATGTGTGGCGCTTTGAACGTCATACAATTTGTGTTCAGCACCAGTGCTAATAAGAAAAAAAGAGGTTGCAGGAGTCTAAGTGGTAAAATAAAATTGGACTGTCAGAGTCAGTAGTAGCAGAGTATAAAACCTGTTCAAAACCTGATTGTGTAGAAATAATGGTATAACATGAAAAAAATAATTATTGTTACAGGCAGAGTGTCCCAATGGCTTCAGCGGATTTCACTTGTACGGGCCTGTGATCTGCAAAAGAAGGCCAAATGTTTGTTACCTCTGTTCATTTACATTAAAATTGTGAAAAATCTAAATGAAGGACTCCCACTGTAAACAGTATGTAATTTAAGCTCAGTGGTGGCACCAGACCTGCGGACTAAGCTTGGCCATCTCGGAACGTTCCTGAGAGATTTTTATTAAATGTCTCAAAGAGGCTAAGACAGTTTGGCTCCTGCAACCTACAGAAAACCATCATAATGACGTGGCTATGGTTAAAGTCCCGAAACAGGAAAGTGGTTTTGCTCCTTAATTAGAGAATTAATTTCTAGATCTAGATGTAATCATTATTACTGCAAGGTACATAAACTTGTGAGTTGGCAATTTAGTCAAGCATGATAAAATAGTCACGTTCACAAAATAGGAGTGCACGCACACTACTTTCGAAAATAGTGAGAAAAGAGGGAATGACATTCGCTGAACGTTTGCGAACGAACCATTGGCCTAAGGGTTCACTTTGCATGGTAAGCTAATCTTTCCAGGAAAGCTTCCCAAAAAAATGTTTTCCACGTAGCTGTGTAAGCCAACTGAAGCCTTGAAAGTGGCTGAACTAGGTCAGCACCGTCCATTTTGTATGTACTTTGTTGCTCTGTTAACCAATCACAATGCCTGTTATGCCCACCAGAAATATTACAAGTCATTTACACTTTCCAGCCTCACGCCGAGGTCTTGGAAATAATGTGTGATTGTTTGTCCTGGTTGGCTGATTCTGATAGATGAAATATGCACGGAAAATGCGGCAGTTTTCACACAATGTGTGATTTTATTCCAGCATTGCTCTGTCATTCACGTGTTCGAGCCTCACTCTGAGGTCTTGTGAAAAAAAAGAAATGTGGGATCGTTTGTCCTGGAAAAATGAATTATGCAGGATAATACATGGCAGTTTTCACAAACTGTGTGATTTTTGTCCAGCCTTACTCAGTCATTCACCCTTTCAAGCCTCACTTTGAAGCCCTGGAAAATAATGTGTGATTGTTTGTCCTGGCTGACTGATTCAGAAAGATGAATTATGTACATGGAAGTTTTCACCAAAAAAAAATGTAATCGTCCATAATCGCAACAAAATCGGGATTCTGTTTCCTGGATCACTGAAATCTCTTGCTAAAATCTAAAAAATATCGTCTAAGTTAGGAGGGACGTAAAGCTGGGCTGCATGTGTTTGGTCCCTGCAATTAGATGAAATGAAATGGCAAGCCACATCCTTTCCTTAGCAAAGGAAGTATCAGTCTCTAGGCTAGGGAAGCCAAAATGGCCAGGTTGCCCAGTTGTCTCTTCCAGTGATCCAAACGACATCTTATTTCTAACAAACCTCTGGTAGGTGTGCACCCTTCCTTACTGTGACTTTCGTGCACCAACCAAAAAAACGTATTCCTGATACTACCTTTGCCACAGAAAGGGTATGGCTTTCCCTTGCGTCAAATTGCAGGGCCCAAACAAAAGCAGCCCTGACCGAATGACTGTCTTGAATTTGTGTCTAAGCCCCATACAGTGTGTTCAAGATATTCCCGAGACATGGAAAATCTGCAGCATACAAAAGACAGAAAAAAACAGAAGAAAAGAACACCTGGTTCCAGGAAGTTGCAAATTTCGCAGTGCATGCTCCTGTACCGAGAATTCATTGGTATTGTATTGATGTCATCATATTTGAAACGCAAACAGAAAATCGAGCTGCTGCATTTACATGTCTAATCTCTAGCACAAACAAGGTTTCGAGGCGAGTTGCAAGAAATACAGGGGGGCCTATAGAATAGTAATTTTTATTCTACTAGGAAGTACCCCATTTCTTTAACGGGACCCGTGGTGACTAAATTGCCAGATTCAAATAATGCGCGTAGATTTAAATTAAATCTCCAATTGAAGAATGGTTCGACTTTCCCTTTCCAAAAGTTTCACCACATTCGAGCAAAAAATGACGATTTTTTTCTTGTCTTGCACTTTTTCCATAATCTCCGGTGCGAGGCTGCACTGGGTGCAGCTGGCATTCAAGAGGCGCATCAAGGGGAGAAATCATTACAAATTATTGTTGCTTTCTTTGAATTCATGCTTTGAAGAACAGTTACTTTCTTTGAATTTCTACTAAATCATGGTCCAGTCACCCAACAAACACCCAAAAGACACAACAACAAATAACAACACGTCTTTCAATGCCATGAAATGACTAAAGATCTTTATTCTCTTAAATTCCAGCTCCTCATTGAAATCCGTATAATATGAACACTGTGATTTGTTGATTTTCATCATTGTAACCATCGATTATCATCGCTATCACTTCAGAGAAGAATCATCATATCCTGTTGATTATTGTTATTGTTTCGATATTGTTCCAGCTTATTGTTGTATGCTGACTTTATTTGAAAAACAAATGAAAATAAAACACATCTTGTGTGAACTTTTGACTATCTTTTACGGCTTCTTCGCGGCGTTCTAGATATCACAAATTTGAGCCTATACTTGTTTAAAAATTTAGATTGCAATAGAAAACTTACATGGCCAAAACAAACATTGCAAAGTTAGGAGTTCTAAGAGAACCTTCAAATCAGTGCTCTCAAAAAGTACGCTGCGGGCTTGATTTGTATGTCCACTAAAATGACGTGAGATGGTACCAAAAACATACACTTTTAAATTGACCCTGGTGAGGACTACAGTTCCGGGCAAAAATATAAAACTCCCACTGGAATTTTCGAGATCACCGAAAGTTTAATTTTTGTTTTAAATGAAAGGGGAACAAGGTGGGACAGAAAGAAAGAAAGAAGAAAGAAAGAAAGAAAGAAAGAAAGAAAGAAAGAAAGAAAGAAAGAAAGAATGAGCGTAGGGGATTGGGTGGAAATAGTAATATGTTGGGGTACTAAGGACAGTCGCTAGAGGCTACCCTCAAGTCCATAACTTACGTCAGAAACAAAATCTAGTATCTCTAGTATCCCTCCTGAGGCAAAAAAAAATTCACAGAAGAACACTTTTGGAGTCACGACCAGAATGTGGCCCAGCCCCCTTAGAGTATCATTAAGTCAAAGGACCAAAACACTTGTTAGACGGGGGTATCATCCTCTGAAGATCTTCTGTTGTCTTACTCTCTGAGTGACAGAGTTTTCTATCTACATCTCTATTGCGCAAGTCATTCAGATGTTAGACCTACCGTCTTATGATAGGTTTACGTCCTATTATATCAAAAATCTGCTCCATAATATATACATACATGTACTGTACAAATGAATTGGTCTTTGTTAAAAAAAAATTAAAATTGTAAACCATGATGAAAGATTGGTCAATATTGTCCATGCCTTCTGTGGCACGACTGCGTATACAATCTGTGTTGAAGTATTAGATTGTGCCTCACAAATCTGAGGTCTGAGTAAAACTTAAATCGCAAACAATTTTTTTGCGAGAATGGAGAGATTGAGACTTTCATTAATTTCGTACATTATTTTGTTATTGAGGTGTTTCATAATACAGATATTTTGAGATAATGTTATCGGAACGGCCTAAAACTCTAAAACAAGAAAAAATATCTATTTATGTTTAATTTTGCACGTTCTATACAAAAGATTTCTTTGTGGGGTACGACATTGCATATATGAGTATGAGGATGTCATTTCGACCAGGCAAAACGATTAGGCAATTTTACATGGTAATTTTAAATAGGCAATTTTAAATAAGCACTTTTAAACAGGCAATTTTAAATAGTCCTATGAGGTCATAAACTTGTCATGGGCAGGGGAAATAAGGCGCTTGATTTCATTCAAAACGATCCTCAATAGACGGAAAGTGATTGTACCTCGATTTTACAACTCATTCATAAAGTTCCTGGTTGTTCCTAGGGATTCATGATCACTGTGTTGACTGAATGAAAGGACGCTTCACTTATTATTATCCCAGCAGGCCTAATCACTCAAGCATTTTCTTTTCTCCACTCCCTGGAGAGCATACGGTAATACGACCATTTACTGGCACTGATCACAAGCATTCTGACAATATTTTCCACTGCCTATAGCCAGGAACACGTTCTATAGATGGACGATCCGAGGAAAATGTGAATGAAATAATTTCCCAAAGGCACTTACAGCAAAACTGTTCTCGGGCATCGAACCCATGACCTTTAGATCTTGAGTCCAACATCGTAACCATTCGGCCATGCTGCGCCACATTGAGTATCGTTAATCCACGCTGTTTAGACACCAAACGTTCTGCACAATGGCCGGAAGCTGTGCTCTCCTTTGTGTAACTAAATAAGATAATCTGCTGTCTCAAAGCTGGCAATTTACTTCACACTCCAAGTCTAAGTCCGCTGTTGATTTGGCCTTAAGAATGACATTGTTTTAAGATAATTTCCTGACGCAGAGAATAAAAACTCTTCACCAAAAAAGGCTCCACGATTTGCGTGGTAGACTATCAGACTTTTAAACAAAAATCGTTTTCGTTCTATAAACAGCGCAGCGCCAACCCTGAGACTATTTGTCTTTAAGTGTCTGCCTGCCTGTCCGTCTGTCTGTCAGTCTAACTGTCTGTTTGTCTGTCTGTATGCCTGCCTGTTTATATATCTGTCTGTCAGCGTTTTCCTATCTTTTCTCCTTCCCTCTCGCGAGCTCTTATGAGCAAGCAAGCAATACGGTGAATACCGTACACAAGACAATAAATATGTACTTCAAATTAATTTACTGTCTACATCTTTAGGGTCAAAAAGACGCTTCCATCCCCTCATCTTCATCTACTTCTTGTTTTCCTTCACTTTATCCTTCTTAAGCTGCTTTTTCCTCTCCTACTTCTTACCTTATCTCTCTCGTCTTCTACAAATACTTTTCATATACTGTACTGCTTGTTGCTGCAACAACTGGTCGTGTTATCACGAAAACATAATCTTTACAAACATTACATTATTACACTACAGTGGCTGCTATTTATGTTGCTGCTGCTCCTGCTGCTGCTGCTACTACTACTACTACTACTACTACTGCTGCTGCTACTATTACTACTTTTACTACTTCTACCACAGCTACTACCAAAACTGCTGCTGCTGCTACTACTTCTACTACCACTACTATTACTATTACTACTACTTCTTGTACTACTACTACCACAGCTACTAACATCACTACTATTACCACCGCTGCTACTACTACTACTACGAATAGTGCTACTACTTCAACTACCATTGCTACTATTATCACAACTAGAGCAGCTTTTACTACAACTACGACCACTACTACTACTACCACTGCTACCACAACCTCTACCTCTACCACCACTACTACTACNCAGTGAAGCAGACTATTTAGTATTTTAGGCCTTTTCACTCAGTAAACAGGGTAACCTCACTGTAACATTTGTGAACCTTGTTGTTTGCTTGGGCTGGTGCCCGCTCTCCCCCCACCCCCCTTACTCAACGGTCCTGGACCGCAACTCCGGTCCTTCATGATTCGAGTTGCAGTAGTGGCTGACCTTGTTGGGATCAGTTTGTTGTTTTTTTTTTCTTTTGACAGTGCGCTATGCTCCCGTCCCGCCCGCTAGTGTTGAGGCTGTTTAGCGGCCGAGGTGTATGTATTAGATCAAAGCTCGACCGTCTAGGTTTTGTGTAAACGCAGTATTAGCCTTCCCGAAGGTTCGAGTGGGGCCGCGATCGGCATGTTTTGATTCTAATTAGCCTAGAAGTTGCTGCTCGTACCTTCTAGACTAGCATGTTTGATTGGGTGCATCACATGATGATGACGTTATTTATTCCAGAATTTCTACTGAAATTAGTATAAAGGCACGAGAGAAAGAGGGTAGACAGAGTTGGCTGTTACGGTCTGTGCATAGTGAATTGATTACGCCTTGTTACCACTAAAGAAGTATTCTGTTTCCTGCATAACAGACTTGATTAATTGTGTATCGACGTAGCAACATCAGGGGCGTTTCTACGGAGAAGCTATTGTATTTATTGCCTCTTCACTACACATCTATACTGATAGACACTTGCTCGCTATACTACCACTATACCACCACAGCTACTACCTTCATCACAACTACCTCCAGTAACAATGACAATTATTATTTTATACCACTACTTTATTTAGTCCAAATATGTGCAAAACACAAGAGCTTTGCATACTGAACTGCCTATAAATGGCAGCGGCACTGTATGCTCCCCAGGGAGTCGAGAAAGTCCTAGAGTGATCAGGCCTGCTGGGGTAATAATAATGTGAAGTCGCATGAGCGGGCATTGGCCTGGATATGAGACTTATAAACCGCATTATTATGATATTATTATTATATCTGACAATTTCCAAAGACAAATACAGAATATACTTCTCACCACATCTAGTACACAGATCCAACTTCTAAAGAGCACTTCTATCTTGGAGGGGGAAAAAAATACAGAAATTCCTACCAGTTATAAACTAGGACCAGATTAACAAGGGGCAAGGTGACCTTACACCATTTAAGAACCAAAGAGAGCTTCATGTCTCTTAAAGGTCCATAGAATATCAGTCTTCGAGGTATTCCGCGGGGCGTGTTGTCCCAGGGCCCAGCACCATGTTAATCCGTCCCTGTGTATGCCAATTAAGAATTTTATTACTTTAATAAACGGTACAACACTCAAATCAAGAGGTCGAATTTTCCTGAAAAGGCAGTGTGTCCCCTTCTCATGGTGCTATACTGATACTCAGTGCTGTTATTAGACTTAATAAGGTCCCAAGCTATACAAAGTTACGCCGGAAGGTCTTGGAAGAGTGTGCCAAAACGAATCCCCACGATAACCAAGTACATGTTATGATGCCTTTTAATTATTCAGTGACAACGTTTTCAAAAGGAAAAGTCCAAATTACATCAATTTAATTCAAGGTTAGTTATAGGTCATTGTGACCAATTCCAATTGTGACCATACAGCAGAAGTACATAAAACAATCCAAAGGAAAAAAAAAACAACAACCACTTTCTTCATAGCGATACTATATACTCATATCTTGTCACGCCATCAGACCAATTCAGATCAGAAACCTTTGGTTATGTGTGGTAATGTGTGCTTGGTAATGTGTGCTTGGTAATGTATGCTTGGTAATGTGTGCTTGGTGATGTGTGCTATGTAGTATGTGCTTGGTAATATGTGCTTGATAATGTGTGCTTGGTAATGTCTGCTTGATAATGTGTGCTTGGTAATGTGTGCTTGGTAATGTGTGCTTGGTAATGTGTGCTTGATAATGTGTGCTTGATAATATGTGCTTGGTAATGTGTGCTTGGTAATGTGTGCTTGATAATATGTGCTTGATAATGTGTGCTTGGCAATGTGTGCTTAATAATGTGTGCTTGATAATATGTGCTTGGTAAAGTGTGCTTGGTAATATGTGCTTGATAATATGTGCTTGATAGTGTGTGCTTGGTAAAAGGTGCTTGATAATGTGTGCTTGGTAATGTGTGCTTGATAATGTGTGCTTGGTAATGTGTGCTTGGTAATAGGTGCTTGGTAATGTGTGCTTGGTAATGTGTGGTCTAATTTTCTTATTGTGCATGGTTTGCAACTTGCAGGATATTGTTATAAATTATTTTATGTACTAAAAATTTGTGAGGTCTCCACGTAAGACCCGAAGCTCTGGCTTGTTCAGGTTATAATAACAATAATAATAATAGTAATTATGATAACAGTAATAAACATAATGAGGACTTTTATAGCACTTACCCCTAAACGCTCGAAGCAATTTACAATGCATATACTACTATCAGAGATGTACGTCATATTACAGACTACCACAAATTTAAGATGTCACTCACACGCTGTACAGTATAGGCATAAATATATGCAAGGTTATGCCTAACTCGGGAATTTAGTCTATTAAACCCACTACTAAGCACCATTACATATACCATTTCTTCTGCTAATAACCACATTCTGCCATAACCACCACCTCAGCTCCTCTCCTCCCCTCCCCCCCCCTCCATCCCCCAGGGAGTCCATGTATGATGTGAAACAGACCACTCCTGACTCCTTCTCCGGTGTGTGGGATCGCCTTGACCTTGGATCTCAAATCTCAAGACACTTTATCTAGGATGTTTTTTTCTACTCTAGCCACATTCTGTTATAACCCCCCCCCCCCCNCCACACACACACACCCTCTCCTCACAACAGGAAGTTTAAATGTGATGTCAAACTGACAGACCACTCACGAGTCATAATCCGGTGTGAGCGGCGATCACCTTGACCTTGGGTCTCACGACTCAGGCCACTTTATCTAGGTCATGTCACATGACATAATTATGAGCATTAAAAAGTACTTACATGACAATCAACAATGAACAACAACAAAAACGATTATAATAACAAAAACAATCGCGGATGTAAAAGGATGTAAATATACGTACAGCAACACCAATCCCGTGAGGGCATTACATTTTCTACACTGTGCAAAGAATAGTAAACACATTTTTTTTTCAGCTGGAAACGAAACTGATATGCCTTTCATGGACAATAAAGTTTTATCTTATCTTATCTTATCTTATCTTATCCATTATGATGGTTATTAGTTCTAGAGATTCCCACCCCCTTACGCCCCAAATTAACATCCCAGATCGATCAGGCAGAGCAAAACCAATCAAATGTAACAGAGAGAAACACCGCCGTTCTTTCAGCTGTTCGTTTGCTATATATGTTTGGACCAAGCGAGTGTGTGCATGTAAGTGTTTGTGCGCGCGCGCGCGCGATCGCGCNTGTGTGTGTGTGTGTGTGTGTGTGTGTGTGTGTGTGTGTGTGTGTGTGTGTGTGTGTGTGTGTGTGTGTGTTGGTCTGAGTTTTTAAGACATTAAGTTGTAAATCTGTGTATTATGTATAAAGATAAACAACACAATGTGCCATTAAAGACAATCTATCTTATCTTATCTCATCTCATCTCATCTCATTTCATCTTATCTTATCTTATCTTATCTTATCTTATCTTAATACTTCTGCATTATTAGATTTCAACAAGTTTAAACATTTAGGCATCTTTGGACCGCTGTGATGTGATGTGCGGGAGTCCTCCTCCCCACGCCCCTTCTTCCACGGGGTTAAGGGTCCCCATAGCTCCCCTCCACCCCCACCGCCCACTGTACGTAACACATAACACAGAAGAATAATCCATTCTCTATTTTCGGTTTCATATTTGCCAGAGAGATAAAAGAAATCATTATTATTCCCAGAAATTTATTCAAAAGTACCTCTCAGAGCATAGTCTAGATCTTTTTAAAAAAACAAGTGCAAAATAAATCTATTAGAGGCAGTATGCAACATTTTAGCAGGTACAGATGTACTGCCATCAAAAATGAATCAAGACATGTTTTTCGTTATTACTGACGTGGTCTGTATGTGCCCTCAAGGGATTAACACTGCATTTACCGAATATTTTTGTGTATTTTCACTCGCTACGCTAGCGCGAGTTTGGAACGTGTATAAGTCAGCTCCGCTTAATCGCAACTCATCGGAAACATGACAAAAAGTTGCCTTTAAAGGGAGTTGCGATTATACAGAGACATTTATTCATAATAGTGTCGCATTTATTTTTTGGATGTTAAAACAAAAAAGTTCTGATTAAGCAGAAGTTTCGATTATCCGGATTGCAATTAAGCGGATTCCAGTGTATTTCACTTTCACTGTGTCTTTGTTGACTGCACTGCATAAAATTTTGTTGATGATCATAATCATAGTTATGTCATCTGGGCATGAGCTTTGAACGTACCATTCCTTAACAATTTTTTGTTCTTCGTAAGGTCGGGGCAAACATCTTAACCGAGAAATATGGAGGGAAAAATAAAAAAAGGGAATGTCGTGCGAGACGGGATATTGGGAGTTTGGGGTATGCTTTCTGCATGGGGTGAAGGAGTTTT